>JADANM010005714.1:5980308-6002646 GCA_026213755.1 Eurema hecabe
GGTCAAGATGTTTTCATTTTAAAATATTGTTTATTTTAATTTGTAGTTAGTATCTATAATTTATTTGTTAGTTATAGTATTAAATTATTAATACTAAAAAAAATTTTTATTTTGCAATCGGTGCCCTGCACTACTGTCATTTATTGACAGTTGTCAAATTACATAGTGAGGTGCAAATTCGCTTCAATCCAAAGCAATGAGAAGCAAACACGCCTAACTCCAAACCTTAAATGCAAAAACACCTCAGTCCTACACTATTTCTTGATTTTCAAAGAATTTATGTAGATTTAATTTGTTTTAATTAGGGCGATTTCAATAATTTATCCTTTTGGATGCACGAACATACTTTCTGATAAAATAATACAATTTATTACGACACAGTTGAAATTTGCGAATTACTCAGTTTCAGTATTTTGTGATCGAAGCGCATTTGCTTTTATACCCCTCATTTATTAAAGTTGTATTAGTCTACATTGTCTGTAAAGAATAGGATTAGATGTCATTTGTCATTTGTCAAAAACATATGTTATTTGTTATTGGAATTTTAAACGTCAAAAATATTGTAAATATTGGTTAAGATATTACCTACAATATTAAAATATTAAGAATAAAATCTTAACCAATATTTACAATATTAAGAATAAAAATTTAGAGCAACAAATCATGAACATTTTATGGAGAAGATGTGTTCCTTGTTACTTACGCTTAACAATTATACCTAATTTAATACAACCCGTATCTATTGCATCATTTCATTCTGTATCAACGAAAACTCAAAATTTTAATATATATCCTACAAATTGCTTATATAATGTTATTCGTCACAAATCCAAAAAGGTAAATATATTGCATTTAATATAAAAAAGCTTATTTTCTAACTCTACAATGTAACCTCGGAACATTATGCAAATGTTGGTATCACAATATGTAGGAAACCATTGTATTAGAAATAAAAGCAGATTAATTCATTTTATTTCTTTTTCATTTTATTTAATGAAATGGAAGTAAACTATATTCTTAAGCTTGTGTGTACTTATAAACTTAAAAATATTTACAGAAGAAAGACTATGACTCTGATGATGAACAAGATTTTGAAGATGGAGATATTTCTTTATCAAAAGATTCAAGAGTTATTAAAGTAACTACAACATCTCTGAGGACAGATGGGGTTCTCAAATTAGCATTAGGTGTTGCTAGAAAGTGAGTATTATTTTATCTGTGCCAGGGCAAGTTTTAACATTCATAATTGTTGTTTTAATTTCAATTGTCTGATCTTTTCCGTTTCATGCAGCAAAATAGAACAACTATTCTTTGAAAGTAAAATAAGAGTAAATGGAAAAAAGTTGTTAAAGAAGAGCTCACCAGTAAGTATATTGCTTTTTTATAGTCCATATAATTGTATATACAGTAAGTGATGTTAGCACAATACATATTAATTAATTGATTTTAGGTAAAAGAGGATTATGAAATAGATGTTATTAAGGGATTGAGTCCAAAAAACCCAGAACATATAATAGTATCTAGAGTAGAAGTACTAAATATTACTGCTAAAGAAGAATCAATAGTCATTACTGTGAGAAGATTTAAGAATTTACTCATAGAAAATTATGAAAAGGACCCATACAAACCCTCAACTGCCGATAGTGATAGTTAAAAAAGTTAGTTAAAATCTTGTAAAGTTCATTTGATAGAGTTGCCATTTTTATAGTTTCCATATATATGACAAAACCAAGCAAATTCTATATGTTGATCCAGGATGAAATGCATATATTGACCAAACTTTGCAAACATTTGTAAATGGAAAAAGGATAAAGAAGACATAACCTTTTTAAATCAATAAATAAATTTAGTAAAAATGGTATTTTAAATAAAACATGTATAATACAAAATATGATATATAATTCCATGTAATCCAATATTAAAATGGCCACATGATAAAAAGATTTAACAATTATAGCTGGTTTGTTGCTGGTCATTGGTCATACAACTAACCCATCATAAATTTATCATAATTTTTTACTTACATATAATAATGCCAAAATTATTTCAAAGTATAATAAATGTATTAGAAAACTATGATCTAAATATCAAGATCAATATCACAGTCTGAACTCTCAAACATAGATATTTGAGAACTAATTATAGGTTTTTGAGTATTTTTTGCTTGTACAATAGATGCATCAGTTTCTGCATTTATTAAATTATCTTCCCGCTTAATATTTTGTTCAATAAATTGTTCTATATCATTGTTTCCAGTGTATTTAAATTTTTCTAGTTTACTGATTGTTTGATGTGATACAATATGATTTGACTCATATTTATTGGCACTATTTTGCGAACTAACACTTGTATTAATTTTTTTCATAGAGACATCTAATTCATCAATTATTTTTTCAGGCTTTGTATCATTTGATATCGTAGATGTTCTACTTATATTTAAATCATTATCAGATGATTTTGCATTATTATCAATTTCAAGATCTTCTAAATTATCATTATTAGTATTAAAATCGATTTTTAGCTCTGTAAATACATCATTAACACTAGGAACTCCATTGAGCATTTTATTTGCATCAAAATCTTCATCACTATCAGAAAATGATATTTTATTAACATTTTGTTTCTTATTGGTAGTAACTTTCTTCAGTTTTCGTATTTCTTTTATCTCTGCGTTTGTATTAACAGTTATTTCTTTTCTTTTCCGCTTGACCGCTTTCTTTTTCTGTATTGGTGGCAATTTTTTCTCGGTTTTATTAAGAGAAGCATGTTTAACTAATGTTTTCGCCAATTTGGTATTTATAACATTTTCTTTATCATTATTATTAGATTTCTCCTTAGTATCTTCTTTTTGAATATGAAAATATGAACTCGTAACTACCGTAGAAGAGAGAGGAACATTATTATCTTCGACATCATCATACTTAGAAAACATAGTAGTACTTTCATTAATGATTTCATTTTCTAGTGTTTTATAATCAACTTCTAACAGTTTCGCATAGTAAAGCAATTCTTCTCGCCAAATTTCATGTAGACTAAGACGTGTTAAAAGATTCTTTGCCATTCGTAAATATTCAAAATCAGGATGTTTTTGAAATGTTGAATGTAAGGCATCAACTGTATCAGATAAAGTGCAGTCTTTCATAGATAGATCTACTAAGGAAACTGCAATTATCGCATCAACTGGTAAAATTGTTGTTCGATACATTAGACGGCAATGTGCTTGCGATAATCTGAAAATAATAAATTAATTTCTATAAGATTTGATGTATCTGTCAGTAGGTATTTAAACTTCACCACTGAAAAAAAATAATTTGCTTTTTAAGAAATAAGCTCTAATCAAGGACATACCTGACAAGACTATCAAGCATCCTAACTGTGGTCCGTGATGGATCCCTATATTCCGATTGTCTTTGCATCATATAATAATGTTGCAATATGGTGTTAGCTGATTTTGTGATTTCCGTTTGTTTTGGCCCAATCAACCCTATATACATCTGAAATAAGATATGGCTAAATAAATACAAATATAATAATATTAAGACGGTTCTTATCTAAAATAAATTTGATTTGTGCTAATAAGTTTAATTTTATTACCTGTAACTTTTCCATACTCCATCGCTTTTTGTCTGAAGTGTTAGCACCTCCAAATAGTATGTAGGACGAAACTAATTTATCCCAGGCCTTATTTTTTGAATCCAACAATATAAATATTAAATCAAACCTAAAAATACACCCATTAAAGTTTAATACAATAGAATGAACAGTAATTTGTAAATAATTTAAAAATATAGAAAATCTGTTGATACATAGATTATTTATTATTATAGAATATTTATGTAATATGAACAAGCAGGCTATTTAAATACTAATAAGTAAAAGTTACTCGGAACAGAATCTAAGTACCTCATACTGACTGTGCTATAGAAATAGTAGGGACATAAATTGTAATAAAAAAACATTACCTACTTAACAGTGGAGTTCCAAGGGACACATTTACACTTAATGGCTGGTCAGTTTGATAATGCCCTTTCGGATTACATGCAGCTATCACAGCACACCTAGTGTTGAGCTTACATACTATTCCTGCCTGAAAATTTATTTACCTAAACTTAGATAGGAAAAGTCTTAACTATACTTTATATATCTTTTTTTAAAGGACTTAATTTAACAAAGCGCCATCTAGTCCCACACTAAGCAGAGCGTGTCTTGGCAACTAGTAAACTTAGAATACATACTTATTTTTCTTTCTCTCTACTATATATATTTTAAATTTATAGGATAAATATGTTAACAATATCTTTAACTTCTTAATGTAAGTGTATTTTTAATGAAGAAATGACTGAAGAGATATTTTAATATTCATTTAAAGTAACCTTAGCTATAGAAATTGTCTGCTGTTCCATTGCTTCGTGAATAGCAGTCCTGTCATGGTCTCGTAAGTGCGATATTTCATCGATGCAGCAGACACCGCCATCTGATAGAACTAGAGCACCTGCTTCTAATTGCCATTCACCATCTTCCTACGGATTAATGAGCAATTGATAAAACAGCAAAACAACTTCATTTAGTACTAACATTTAGTCTGAGGGATTTCTTTAAATATCTCCATATCATTGGCACCTATAATAATCTTCAATAACTCAAACTATGGAAAATTTGATATCAATGTATATAGAGCACAAATTGATTCATTAACTTGTATCTTATAACATTAATAAAAGTCTAAAAAATTAGGTAACATAATCATCACCTGTACATAATTCAATTTTAAAATGTTATTAATAGTTTTAAAGCAATTGATAAAGTTCCCATAATTAATAGACCTATACATATTATATAAATGTTTTAAATAGTTAATGCTAACCCTTAATGCTGCACACGTAAGTCCTGCCCTGGTACTGCCAGCGCCTGAAGTGAAAACTGATCTTGGTGTGAGTTCTGTACCAGCTCGAAGTAGTTGGGACTTACCAGTCCCTAAAACGTAAAGTTAAGAATAACTATTGAGGATTAATGAAATGTATTAAAAAAAATGATAAATTAGGAGTGCGGTAGCGGTTATACCCGCGTTATTCCCGTTCGCGGAACAATATCTGGATGCAAAGTATCCTATATGTTAATCCAGGATATCACCTATCTACATAGCAAATTTCAACCAAATCAGTCCAGACGTTCACATTTATAATTAGTAGGATTCTCTATTAGGCGGGCTCGCGGAAGATTGCTTCGTGCGTCCTGAGCGGGTCCGCCCCCGCAAGGGTGCGCGACTGAACACCGGTGGGTTCTAGTCAGTATGGCCCTTCTGGCGAGTCCGACATAACCGACATATCCGCAACTGGATTACCCACCGTTAAAAAAAGGATTGTCTATTAATTCTACAGAATTAGAATACCTGGGTCACCAACTAACAATAAATGACATTGCCCACGGACTCGGGTAGTGTGTTTATCATCATGTACATTATTCTTCTTTTCTTCATCATTTTCTATTATATGATTTGAGCCTGTAATTACTGTTAAGAGTAATGCAAGCTTCACTAGATGTAGACCATATACCTGGAAAGAGAAAATAAACTTCAAATTAAACCTTTTATAGTTATAACTTATAACCTATGTAATATAGTAGATACAAACTTACTAAGTGAGACATTGTAATTTTTTTTATTTCCTACATAATAGTGAGTATAAATATTAATTTCTAGCTGATATGAAATTATTATTTTTTTTTAATTCATCAAGACTGAATAATAGAAACAAATATCTTTACCTGAGGACAAACAGATGCTAGAATTTGATCCCTGCCTTTTAATGGGCAATGCTTAAATTTTTCCCAAAACTCATCAAAGCAGTCTTTAACATCAGGAGCAGAAGCAATGACTTCAGACCTTTGTGTATTGCTAACTTCTATATAGTTTGCTTGAAGTACTAGTTCAACTTCTAATCTTTTCGTTTGTGAACATGGTCTCCAACGCCGACGTACTGTACCACTAAAATATAAAAAGCCCTTGAGGAACACAATAATAATATTTTTAATATATAAATCTGGTATGAAGAGATTTCCTTACCATATAATAACATCATCACCCGGCTTACAAATATCGACTAAATCATTTTCTAATACCACCCACATTGACCCTGGAATTGTGCCTATGCTAAGTTTGTTAACTTGTTCCTAAAACAATTAACACATGATACTAAAACAAGCTTAAACAATTCATTTATATACTCTACACACAGCTTTTTCTTTTATATTTTTCAAATACAGTAAGTGTACTGTAATACTGTGGTGCTGTACTGTTATTTATTATTTATCTATTTCAATAAAGCCATGAAACAAATTATAAATACAGAAATGTATTTTTAACAAATTGCAAGGGACCATGCACCCTGGGTGCACCATATTCATGTGGCACATAGGTGGCCGATAGGAAAATAGGAAATAACTACTTTCTACAGTTTCAGTTCTTGGACTAATGTCTTTTACACACTTTATGTGTTTGCTTATTAAACCAGGCAGTATTATCTTACTTGTATTTTTATCTCTTGATAATCCTTACAATATTCCCGTGAAACAAGATTGACTTGTGTAAAAGTAGTACATTTGCATCTACTTTCAGTATTGCCACATTTATTAGGGGGCCGCAGTATATATCTGTTTTCAAAATCAGCTTCTACACAATTCTCATATTTACACTTCATACAAACATACTTTCTTTGATATTCCAACATTTTAGCTTGGGTCACCCGCACCACTGTTCCTGTAAAATTAAAATTATACATCAAACATTATCAAGCTTTTTAAATCTGTAAATAGTCTAACAAAAACTTACCATTAACTTTCAAAAAACATCCCAAATCAGAATTTTTTGGAAATATTGTTCTATGTAATTCTGGACATACAGGTAAACCAAAAAATCTTGCATGAACATTTCTTTTAAGACTACAGTGCTCAAGCTTACTAATCAAGTAATTATATTGTTCCTTTTCTAAAATATCCTGTTGTGCTTTTATGATATCCGAGTTACAAGCCGTTAAGGTATCCACTGGGCTGCAGAGTACCTTATCACCTACATCCGGATATGATTCGAACAACTTTAGGAAACTGCCGAAATTACGATTAATTAACCAATGTATAATAAAAACATACAAAAAAAAAATTAGCGGTACTTACTCAATATTTATACTAAAATACCCTAGATTATCCCTTTCGGATAATATATTGACACATTCTTGAATATGCGCGGCAAATAAATATTCTAGAATCATGTTTTATAAGGCATTCCAAGTATCAATGAAATACCTACATGAAAGGAATAATAAATATTTATATTACCGTTTGTAGTATTTGTACTTTGTTTACACTTTTAGAAATGTACTACAATTGACAATTTGAAATTTTTGACATTTCATCATTTCATGAATGTAATTGTCATAATATTATCTGTCTCATATAATTCTATTTATATTTGCCATATATAAAAAGTTTAAAAATTGTAGAATAATAATTTCAGTATTCACTTTTGTAAAGTAGTTTCTTTCCTTTTTTCCTAACACACAGATCACACAGTTCATGATCTATTTCGTCAATAAAGAATTTGCAATTAAAGCACATCTCTACCAATATAAACTGCACCAAGTATATAAGACTTAGTATGTATAAATAAAACTAAATATGTATTAAAATTGTTATTTAATTTTAGTATATTCAACACAACGAGAAGGATCTGTAGAAAAATATTCTTGGCATTTTGTCATAAGTCTCTTCAGTGCTTGAATATATTTTCTTTGCGTTTCATCATTCATTACATGTGCTACATTTTTGGAGAAAATTTTTTCACGTCCAGTACGAGCGTGAATACCAACCATAGTTACACCAATAGGCCATGGAGCATTTCCTATAGCCATCTGTAAATATGCATCACTTGCCTAAAAATAAAAACAAATGAATTAGTTAATGGTTATTATGTATCTTACTGATGAAGCTAAACTATGAGCGAAAAATAAATATCAGAACAGTGATATGAGAAAAGATGATTACTTATGTTCTATAACAATCAAACCATATTATTATAGCCATACAATAAGTAATAAGTCATACCATAATATAGTTCCTTTCCAGCAAATGTTTAGTTATTTCCATTAGACTGTCACAAATATCCTCTGGTAAATTCTTCTTTTTGAGCTTGCGCATAAGTGGCTTGAGGTAAACTTGTGTTTGTGTATATGTAGCTCTTGCCATTTTGTGTTTCGTTGATGTTTTTTCAGTAGCTGTAGCCGAATTGAGCTGTTGTCCCCATAGATTTAACAAGAACTGTAAAATTATATTAGAAAATTGGTAAAGCCATAAAATGCTTACTTACAAATAACTTAAATATGTAAAAGATTCTCAAAGAAATAAAAAATCTACCACTAAATAGTACCTGAAGTAGGGTCATTATAACATTCATGTCATGGTTTCTGTCACCTTGTCCCATTGTTTTAGCCATTTCTTGTATGGACTCATAAGTAACAGAGTCATCTAAATCATCATCTTTATGAGATTTTTCACTATCAGTCTGGAAAATTTAAATATATTATCTTAAACTAAAGAACATTTCTTACATTGCTATGTTAGGCATACTGAAATACAACCAGTGTTGCACATGGACAATAAATGGAGAGAAAAAAATTATGTAAGTTGTCTGTGTATACAAAAAAATATAAATAAATAAAATGTTTTCTAAAAAATTTTAGTGTGTAATATACTCAACCTGTGTTCCCAATGCAAGGATTTCATCAAGGTATGCCTGATCCACTTTATCCATAGCTTCTTGAAAGTCATTTCTGAAGCCCTGTAATTTACAAATACCAAATTATAATTATGTACTACAAATGTTATTACTTAGGTTTTTATTTCTATCATGAAGTTGAAGAAACCAAAAAGTAATAAAGCCAGTTAACATAAAAATCTAAATGAGCACCTTGTTTGCTTCTGGTTCTTGAATCTCAATTCTTCGTAATCTTTTAAAGGACTGGACCTCTAATTCTCCAAATAAGGTAATGGGATGACCTCTTTCTCTTAATCTTTTAATAACTTCAGCTCGGGGTAATGTTGCATTTTCACTTTTTTGGGTTTCAGTATCTTGATTTTTAATTGAACCTTGAGATGAAATGTACACTACATTATAATCTACATATTAATTTTAGATAAAACAATTATATTCCAGTTAATGTCACAAGTCTATAGAATGAAAATAATATAGTTATATTAAAAAAAGGTTTGAAAGCAGTCTTGTATTTAGCTACAAACTACAGTTCATCTGGCACTGTACAGTTCCTTGGTTGAATCTTTGAGATAAACTTATTAAAATGCCATGTCTAATAAATTGCAATACCTTTATCAGATATTTCTTGTTTCTCAGTTACTTCAATGTCGTTTCGTGGTCCATACTTGCTTAAGTACTCTTCTTGCTCTTTTGCTAAAAGCTCACCTCGTTTGAAATATTTCTTAGACGTATTCTATAAATGTATATAACAAAACGATATTATTATTCATGAGTAATGGAAGTTTTAGCTCGTCTATAAGTTTATGTACTTACTAGAACGTTTTTTTCTTCTAATTGTTTCCTTTTTCGAGCGATTTCAGCTTTTAAAATATCCATATCTAATTAAAATCGCTTTTTTGTTATTTTATGAGTTTGAACAGGCTGTCTTTTCATAACAAACGACAAAATAAGAGATTTAGTCTAAGACGATTTAACACTTTTAAGATTTTAATAGTGAATAAGAGGATAATGTTGGATTTCTATGTAGAAAACAAACTAGAAACTCCAATTTACAACAGTGGTCAGTGGTTAACATTTTAATATTTAATAAGTTTAACTAATGTCAATTGTCATTAAGTAGTATGTTCATTGACATTTGACAATGAATTCTAAATTGGGGAGTGAAATGTCACTGCATAACACATGCTTTGCAGACTGTGCACTATTTATTAGATTTATAATTATAATTTTACTTTAAAAATTAAAACAATAGAAAATATATAAATGATAAAACCAACAAGACGTTGTGTCGGGTGCGCGTGAATTTAAATAAACATGAGAACGTCCACCAATCGACGGATGATTAAATCACGTCCTAATTAGGATGTTTTTGCTTCTTTAAAAGTTTGCGCATATAACATTTCTATTTTATTTAATATCATACCTAATAAGGTATTATTAATAATTATAAAGGTAGTTTGACGCAATTATCTTGCTTTTACATAATATGTAATATGTTATATACGCCAATTATTACAAAAAAGAATCATAGAAATATAATATGTACTTCAATAATCTTAAGATAAAGATCAATGACGATAATGATCTCATTAAACGATAAGAGATAACAAACAACAAATATGCTACTTAAATATTAAAACTAGTAAATCTCAATTAATAATTATTGGCCACAGTAAACAACATGATCTTTTTAATTATTGCTATTTTAACAGTTGTATCAAATAAAGTACAAGGTATACGTTATCACATAAAACTATTTAGGAATATTTTATGTATATAATATTTATTTTTTTAATTTACACGAGTTGATCAAATTCTAGGGCAAACGAGGATAATAGGAGGCGACGATGCCCCAACAGGCTTTGGTAAATTTCATGCATCGTTGCAAAATCTTACAGGCCACCATGTTTGTGGAGGGTCAATTATTTCACATAGGCATATTGTAACTGCTGCCCATTGTGTTATAGGGTAAGTTTCGAAATATACATGTTATAACATCTAATCTAAATATACTTATAAATTAGCTACACTATACAGTATAGCGACTTAATATTATATTATATTTATTCCTTATTCTCTTGGTTAATATCAGCTCGTATGGTTGTAACTGCTTCGGCCTACCATGACCATTGGCTATTCATATTGGTTGTCCCGTATTTGGAAATTATATCATTCAATTAGTTAAGCTTATACTATAATATAATATGCGTAATTAAGAACACTTTTAATAAGTCGGTTAGATAGATAGATTATTTTTCTTTATAATGTAATAATGGACAATACTTAACTATTTTAGAGCTGAAGCTGACTACATAAAAGTCGTTGTAGGTACGATCAATTTAAATATTGGAGGGTTGCAGTATGATGTGAAATCTATATACATACATGAAGACTATAATAATAGTCGCCGTTTACACGATATTGCAGTTATCAAAATAACTGAAGTTTTCGACTTGCGACATGTGGATATTATACAAATGGACGAAACTAAATTAGAGGAAGGGGATTGGGTCACTGTATCGGGATTTGGCGCTCTTGACGTAAGTACCCACCGACTTTCGTTATTGTATAGCTATATTTTCTTATAATGAATGATCATGGATAGGTATGTATATAAAAGCACACATCGATATTTTGACTCTGCAAAAGTTTGACCGAAAACTACCCATCTTTTATTGTTGCCAAATTGTTTTATACGAGTATGTAACGTAAATTTGTAGATAATTAATAATAGGTGGCAATTCATTAATGATGCGCAATATGAATGTAATATTGTATTGTTTTCAGTCCCACGGAGAATCTAGTAAAAGAATGCAAGTATTACGCCTCCGTGTTTTCGATCAAGACATATGTGAATTTGCTATGCGTTATACTACGCGTACAGTTTATAAAACTATGTTCTGCACATTCACACGAATAGGCGAAGGCACGTGTTACGTAAGTTTTAATACAATTGTTTTTTTTAAATTACCGAAATATATGTAAGTATGTTTTAATTGCTTACTCAATATAATAAAAGGAATAGGCCTTGATACACCTAGCCAACTCCCCTAGACATGCGTAACAAACAGACAGTTTGTCTGTATGCATATCTAAACCACATTTGTAATCTTGAGAGTGAGAATGAAAATATAAGCACTAAGCACGTCTCGAATCTAGATATTTTGACAGATTTGTATGGCATACATGGCAAAGTCGTTAAGTATCAGTTTTAAGTGTCCCGGCAGAGAAGGGCGGCGTTTTGTAAAAATGCAAAGTTCTTGTAATTATTTAATGGACTATTATTTTAATTGCAGGGCGACTCTGGCGGTCCATTAGTTAGAGATAAAATGTTAGTAGGCTTAGTTTCTTGGGGAATACCATGTGGAAGTGGCTTCCCTGACGTGCACACTCGGATCGGTGGATACGTCAAATGGATTCGTAAAATTTTGGGTGGAACAAGCACGCAATATTGTCGTCAACGAATATATTAGATGTTATAAATACTGGGGCCACACTAACGTTTAACGTCAATACCCATTATCACTATAATTATCGCGATAATTTTTAACGCATTAAAATGGGTGGCTACACTTCAACGGTTAACGTGAATGCTCATGGCCGCTTCATCGCATTAAGCTCTTTGATGTGCCGCCACTTGAGCTATTGCCTAACGCCAAATGGCATTGTTAATGCCATTGTCAAATTGTTCCGTTAAGATGTGGCTACACCTATGGTTAACGTCCATTAACGCGTTAACTCGTTAGTGTGGCCCCAGCATAACCAGGTGTCTATCAAAGCGGTTATATTATATAGGTATAGTATGAACAGTCGACTACGAAAGTATAATTAATTTTTATAATTACATATTTTAACAAATAATCTTTACACTTATACTTAAAAATTAAGTGTCGTGACTGCGTGACAAAATAACTGATTATTTAATTATCAAAATACAAAGAATAAAAAAAACAGCTAAAAGAATTTGTTATTTTTTAAGTAGACTATACTATATTTTTGTATTCATTCTCATAAATATTGTGGCTACACCTATGGTTAACCTCCATTAACGCATTTATTAACGCTCTAACTCGTTAGTGTGGCCCCTGCATAACAAGGTGTCTATCAAAGCGGTTATATTATGTGGGTATAGTAGGAACAGTCGACTACGAAAGTATAATTAATTTTTATTATTTTAATTTTTATTAAAGTATAAATAATCTTTACACTTATACTTAAAAATTAACTGTCGTGACTGCGTGACAAAATAACCGTTTTTAAGTAGACTATACTTTTGTATTCATTCACATAAATATGATATTAGAATTAATATTTATTTTAGTGTAGAATCATTCTTATTAAAAATAAAACATAATAGTTCAGTTAAAAGTATTTTATTATTCTTAGATCTTAAGATATTTTATATTCTTAATATAAATTCTATATTATCTTTGCACTTTTTGTTTGGACAAATCTTTTAACTCTTTCATAGTCCATCTGAAATTAATAAACAATCGATTAGGAGATTTGCTAGAAAAGTTTATCAATATGTTTAAATATTTAATCCTTCTAGAGCCGGAATACTGAAACGCAACTTAAATATAAGTACAACTTAAACCGGTCCGATTTGACAGTTCGCCATACAATTCTGCAAAAATTACGAGTCTTAAGGCGTGCTTAAATTATATTATTATTATATTATTATTAATTATAGTATTAATTTAATTTGCGTATGAGTATTTGGCCGTAGATGTTCTAGAATCTAAAGTATTAGTATCCTATCTAACTAATATTATAAATGTAAAAGTTTGTGCAAAGAGTATATATGGATGTATATTTGTTATTCTTTCACGCAACTAAAAGGCTGGATCGACTTAGTTGAAATTTGGTATGCAGATTGGTGCATTAACCCATAAGATACTTGAAACCGGGATATACCTGCGGTACTACGCGCGAACTACGAGGGTAAAACTGCGAGGCACAGTTAGTTAAACACATTACCACTAGATACCTTGTATTTATGCTTATTCCCATCAATTTCCATAATAACTGCCATAACAGGTCTACCGTGTGCGCATTGAAAGGGAGTTTTACATTCTGATAGAGATTGTAACAACTCCTCGCAATTAGCTTTTGATAACTGGTCTCCAAACATTATTGCGTATCTACATGCCTAAAAGAAAAAAAATGCTGCAATGAATAATTGTTATTATCTTTATATTAAATTAATTATGTATGTTCCTCTATTCTTACCTCGCTAAAAACTAGATTCATAATAGTCTGAGGATATAATGGAATGTTGCCTTTTAGTAATTTTAGAGAACCAATCAGTTCTGATATTAGACTTTTCACAGCTTTTATTATTACATCGACCTGAGAAAATATTCTGATCATTAAATCAATCAATATAGTAGGCTACTATAAAAAAAACTATAAACAATCTAAAAAAAAAAGCTATAAACAATATATTTTTTAAATATTTACCTGTCTATTAGCTTTACCAAGAATAGCTTTTGGTATTCCATAAATTGATATTACGTTTTCATTTATAGTCCATTGTAAACCGAAAATGTTCAATCGATCTTTATAGTTGTGCAGAAAAATTGCATCATCTTGGGCTACTTTAAACGAAATTGCATCTATATTTTCCGTCACCCAAGTAGCACCGTCAAAATAATCTGTAAATATATTTTTATATGAAATTTGTTTGATACCATTTATACCAGATATGCCTGTGATAAGATCTACTATCAATTTTTCTAAAAACATAGCAGTTAAAAGAAAAGGTTTATAAAGACAATTTAAATACTAAACTTCTATACTTGTTGCAACATAAACATGAAATGCTGTCAGAGGTAAATTACTCTAGGTATAAATAATTGTAAATTTTGGATTGATAGTTCCCCCACAAATACATGTTGTAATCATTGGTAATATCAAACAAGATGATCAATGTTCAAGGCTCATTACCTGCCAAATTATTTTCTAGGCGAATCCTCTCGTGAACGGCATGCTGATCAAACAATACTAAGAAATGTGAACATTGCTCACTTGAGGCTGTTTTTCCTGGCAATATAGTAGCTATGAACTTGTTATCCACTTGTCCTAGTACCTGAAACCATTATTACAATTTAAATTAAACCTAATGACAATTTTCATTATTTCTAACTATATCTACTATTACTTAGTAACTGTATCTTATGTATGAACAATTATTCCAACTTATAAATACTTAAATTAACTCATGAACATCTAAATACTTATACTACATATACAGTTTAAAATATGTAAATGTATGATAGTTATTTTAAAAATGCGATCTATATAATAAAACAAAACTACGGAATATATTTATCAAATTAAAGAGCATGACCGGTTTCATAAGGTGTCATTGCTAATGATCACTTTTTTTTAATGTTAGGTTGGTTGGTTAATTCTACCAGATTTATGTCTAAAAGCTAACTTTTCCAACTCTAATGGATTCAGAATTAAAAATTAAATCTGCGCAATCCTTTTTCATTTTGTTGTTCGCTTTATTAGTATCGTGGGTGATTAAATCATTAACGCTTTGAACATTTTGTTCAAATATTTGAGCAGTCTCTAATACTGCTTCAGCAAAATTTTTATATATTGTCTGGAATTAGCACAACATTAGTTCATTATTGAAGTTTTCATAAAATTAGCTTTTCTAACAATGTATTCATACATCATCATAATAATCGTCTTCTGTAGGATTTAATTCTTTCGTATAATAATTTTTAGTAATTGGAGACATGCCTAAAATCATTGATATCAGAGTTAATGGAAAAATCTCAAAGAATATACTTCAAGTACTATGCCTATCTATAGTACCCAATTTTAAATAATATAGGTAAGTATATAGTATTTTACCCTTAGGCATGAAATTGCATCTCCCTTCAATTACAAACGCATTCTCATTATTCTCCTCTAAACACTGATTATCGTTAAATATTATTGCATTAGGCTTACTATCTGCATGGAATGTATCCATAAATATATCGTTAATTTCTTCCGTTAATAGTGAATGGAAATGATGTGATGTTATATTAGGTGCTAAGCCATTTATATTAACAATATCTGAACAATAATTATAATTTTTATTTTCATTCATACTGCCACTGAAAAGACTGTCTTTTTTGTTTGAATTGGCATATGTTTCTATTTGTTTATTTGTTCCATCACTGGTATTAGTTAAAACCGTTTCGCATATTCCTATAGGCTCTATTTCTCCAACATCATTTTCAATTATTTGAGAATGTATTGAACCTTTATCTATGAGATCTAAACTCCCGGGATTACCAATGTGAGAATATATTGCATTGATATCATCACTGTTGATAATAGTGTTCTCTTTACATTGATTTTCCTCATTACAAGTATTATCTGAGTGTAAAACATTATGTCTTGTTAGATGTATTGAATAAGTTACATCTAATGCTAAATTAATATTTGCATCTTGATTGTAGAGAATCAAATCTGGATCAATTGAGTATGTTCCAATTACTGTTTTTATATTGTCTTCAAAAATGTTACTTAGAGTCTTATTCATATCATCAGAAATGTTTCTTTTATTGTTTTGGTCATTGTTTTTATATTGGAAATTATTAATGCTACTGGAAACATCTATAGTATACAAAGATTCGTTTGCACCTAACTTTAATGATCTTAAAATTGTTGTTTTATTTATTTGATGTGGCTTTTTGTGTTTTTTGCTTGAATTTTGATATGGTGTTCTTTGTACTTGAAAATTCTTTCTAGAAGCATTGCTAATATAGTGTTTAGTTCTACTGTAATTATGGCTTTCGTAAGTTAATTTTGAAGAATATACAGGTTCGTTATTATTGGTATTATTATTATTGTGATAAAATCGTTCTAGAATAAATAGTAATTACTATAATATTACATATTAAAATAATTTACACCACATTTAGTAAATTTTATTAATTTACCTGGAGAATCTGGCTCTATTTCATAATTATTCTGGTAATTATTATTTATATTATTGTCTGACACATAGTATAAAACAGACTGTACAAGATCATAAGTAGACAACACTGAGAATTTCTCATACTTTAAATTCACCTGGTCTAAATTATGGTTTTCTTGATACGGATCTGATTTCTTTTCTTTCAACTCCTCCACCATGAGGGTGGGTACATCTGATTTAGTTGGTTTTTTGAGACACTCGCTTTCAGAAGGTAAATAAGATCTTGGGCGAGGTATATTTTTTTCAGTAGGCTGTTGTAAGATTTTATGTTTCCTTTTCGAACTTTCAGAGGGATTATTAAACTTATACATAAATGAAGTTCTATTAATTGGCATTTTTTGTTTTGATTTTTGAGATTTTGGTTTACAATTTTTACTTTGCATTTCATAATTAATTAACTTTCTACTTTTTTTCTGGGTTAATTGCGAATGTAAGTTTTGGGATTTATCTTGCAATGCAGGTGTTAACTTTGCATTATTTTTCAACTCATTTTTTTGTGCTTGTTTCTTTATGTTTGCCTTTTTTCTTTTTATGTGTTTTCCTGATTATAAAGCAGTGGGTTACATCTTTGAATTAATTAATTTTAAATATAACTATGTACTTGCAGGACCTGTCATTAACTCTTTCAAATTAAATTCACAAGTCATGGACTGTGGGTATGTTTGCCTATCTCAGCCATATTAATTATAATAAGAGCCTCTACCCTTATAAAAATTGTGGCTATGTTGTGTTTTTATCTACTATTAAGGATTCTTAATTATATGCAAAGATTAAATATTCAAAACCCACAAATTGTACCTCTTAAAGATAATGGTACAGAGAAAAAATAAATTTAATATTGTAAATAATTTTTACCTTTTGCCCCATGATGCATCTGCAATGTTTTTTGTTTCTTTGTGTTGTTAACTAATATTTTTTCCATGATTTTCTTTACTTCTTCTTTTGTATTCAGGTTTGCTTGTACATTATTTTGGTATTTCTGTTTGGATATTTCTTTCAATTTAATATCACCACTATAGCATTGTACTAATTTTTCTAATTGATTTTTAATTTGATCCCAATTCTTAAACTCTATTCTAATTGATTTAACATTGTAATTTATATCATAATCAAGACGTGGACATGATATAAATAAAAAATAAAATGGTATATCTTGATTACCGATCTCTTTATCATGTAAATTTACCTGAAAAAACAACAAATATTTTAACTATATGGGTGTTATAAACACATAATGTCTTGAATATTTGTAATAAAAGTTATTATAACTTTTTATAAATTTTTAGTTGTGTTCAGTGTGTTTCACCAGCATTGAACTTGTATTTAAAACCCTTTTGCAGCAGCTTCTGTACTAAATTTCAGTCAAATTGGTTGAATTATTAAACACTGACATGACAGACATACATACATACATTGAATTTAGAATAAAGAAGTAGTGATGGATCCTTTAAGCATTTATCTATTAATTAACATTTTGATGAAAAAAAAATAAACCAAAAAAGTTGATTCAAATCTTACCCTTTTAGTAATTTTCTTTCTTTGAATTCCCAAATATTTTATCAAGTTTGTGTTCATGATTGTATGCATTTTAGTTTTAGGAATAAACTTATTATTCAAATATATCCACTGGTAGTTTCTTGAGTCCACATCTCTCTTGCCAATAAAGGCTTTTACTTTGTAATCTCTTTTCTCTATTTGCAGCTCTTGATAATCTTCAGATGAAATGTCAAATAGGTTTGATAATGTGATGTTCAAGTCTCTGTTTTTATTTATTTGGAATAATATTTCATTTTTACCATCATCTCTTAGACTAAATGATACATTTACATGTACTAATGAGAGTTGTTTCAATAAACCTTTAATGGCTTGAAATTCATTATTGTTTTCAATTGCTTTTCTCTGTAACTTCAAATTATATAAAAATCCTTTAATATCAACCTGAAATTTAGAAACAGTTCACTTATTAGTCTTAAAAGGCTGTTTAAAAGTCCTGAACACATACTCAATTGTAAAATATAATACAGTAATAAATAATTCAATCTGGTATATGGTGGGTTAAGATAAAGAGGTGAGATTTGTTTTAAATACTTACAGTAGTGCCTCTAGATGGCCTGTGAGTGGCTTTCGAAATTCCTTTACTCTCTCCTTTAAAAAACAATTTGCTAGAAGTCTCCTGATCGCTTTGATAGCGTGAAGTTATTATTACTACACTACAAACTTCAATAATAGATGCTAGAGCCAGACCTCTAAACCCATACGTATATGGTGCAAGCTTGAGGTCTGATGTATTAACGAATTTACTAGTTGCAAACCTTTGACCAAGTAAATCAAAGTCGCTTCTTATAATGCCAAAGCCGTTGTCAACAACTTGTATATTACTATCGTGTATGTTTAGCCTAATTGCAATAGAAGTGGAGTTCGCATCGAGAGAATTATAGACCTGTAAAGTGTAAATTCGTTACAAATATGAATTATGAATATTTACATATATGTTCTTGATTAACAATAACAGTTTTTAGGAATTTACCAGTTCTGTAATAGCTGCTGAAAAAGTGTTTATATAATATGAAGCACTTATCAAGTACTGAACTTCTGTTGATAGTTTTTGCATCTTTATTTATAAAATAAAATTATTACATTACATTACATTTCTGACTTATGTTTTTGACATGTGACATTCTTTGTTTTGTTTACTTCAATCAAGAACTCTCTGGTCATAACTCATAAAGCTTAAAGCTAAGATTATATCATTATTAAAAAAGTATGTGTGTATCGTAGACAGAAAAAACTAGTTTACTTCGTCCATGTATTTATGTCGCAGGCGGATTGTATAATCCGCTGTATCACATTACGGCTAGCCGTTTTACAAAACAGGGCCGTTTTGCAAAGCGGCGGTTCAACGATTAGCCGTATTGAATGCGGATAAGTAAAAAACCGCCTAAATGTATTCGTCGCCATATGTTAGTTTTTTAATATATTAGGTTAGGTTAGGTTAGTTATTTATCATTATAAAAAGAAATTATTTACTCATCATCATACATATAATAAAAACGTAACGAGCCGCTGTCTGTAGTTACATGGAAGATATATGAGAAAAAATATTATAGGAGACCTTTTTTAACGCAATAGAACCCAAAACAATGATTTTTGGAATTTTTGTCTGTTTGTCTATTTGTCTGTTTGTTTGTGCTAATCTCAGAAACGGCTTATCCCATCTAGATAGGGTTTTCAATTATATATTGTGGTAAGCTTCACTTAACATTTAGTGTTTAATTCATGTCAATCGGTTGATAAATAAAAAAGTTATGGCAATTTAAAGAATCACGTTGAACTTGTTGAACGTTTGTTGGCGCGGGTTAAGCATTTTCAAAAATGCTGCCCAAAGTCACTTTTCTACGCGGGCGAAGTCGCGGGCACAGCTAGTCTTTAATAAAAATGAAGCTGAGTATTCAAGTTTTTTTTATAATGATACAAAACTAACCTAACCTAACCTAATTTAATAAAAATAAAGCTGAGTAATCAAGTTCTGTTTATAATGATACAAAAACTATGACAATGATACAAAAATAATAAGAATTTATAATGATACAAAAACTACGCAAGACAATACAGCTAAACGTTGAACCGCCGCTTTGCAAAACGGCCCTGTTTTGTAAACGGCTAGATTATACAATCCGCCTGCGACATATATAATACTGCTTCATTTGCTGTGTTTAATTTTTTTTAAACATTATTACGTTGTAGGTACTAAAGGTGATCATCAAAGAGAATGTAATCACTATGGTGATCATTATGTATGTCATGACTCATGACTCATGTAGGGACCCTGACTAGTTATCTATTTTATTCCGTACAAAAAAAAAATACAAAAGTGTTAATCAGTATGTTGATACCTAATCATTTTCTTCTACGTACAAATAAAGTAATTTGGATGCAAATGAGTTCTTATCAATATTGAATACCTGTATAATAATATGACGACGACGACTTTCTTTTCTATAAGATACCCTTTATACATCTATTTCCATATTATGCCTATACTGAAAAAAGTATTGACAGATGAATGAAATTTTTATTTATTAATGTATTAGGTTACTTTGTGTAGAGATACAACAACTGATGGTTATTTTTTTTATTTTTAATTATTTAGGTTTTATGTATAGGTACTTATGCCTATTTGGTAAAAGCCTGATATTATAAACATACCTACGCTGCAAATTTAATTTTCCAAGATAAAAAAATTATTCCTTAGCATCCTCGCACGTTTTGTTGATTTAAGTTGAGAAAATATTATAATAATTACTAGTTAGAATTATACCTAAATATGGAAGTTTATGGAGATATATGCATAATATGTGGATTGTTACTCCTTTACACAGTTAGTAGGAACATATTGTAGCAGGTAAATTTGAGCCTAATTTACACATGATTCTTCTATTCCAGTATTTTCACGAGAACGAAAACTACGCAAGGCGCGGCTAGTCTATCAATAAGTCTGTCTTTCGGGTCCCCCATAAACTATAGGCATTTAATATAAGGAATTATAATAATATCTATGTCACCTAGGTACATATTACGCTTCACAGTTTATAGCAGTTACAGGCATCTTCACGATTCAACTCAAAGTTAAAATATGTTGCCTTAACCGATTACGCTTTTACTATTTCTTGAAACTTTACTTCCATACACAACCATATAATTGAAATTATACCATAAGCACAAACACACTAAATATTAATGAATGGATGTACCATCGATTGGTTATTTAGCCCTGAACTGTCGAATGATAGAAACCAGTGGCTAGTATCGTAAATTAATTTCACTACACATGTAGTGACCACATGAAACGACCACGACGTCACTGTTTAAAAATATCAAGTGAAGCATTGTAATCAATATTTTAAACAATAACATGAAATTTAATATAATGAATGTTAGTTTAGAAGAAGAGATTCGAGCTTTTTGGGAATATGTTAAACGGTGAGACTAATTTGTATGTGATTGATGATTGCTCATTTGTTTGTTTTCATAGTCTTGTCATATGCATTTTTAAAAGCACCGTTTTATAGCAAGCAGTCAATAGAAATTAAACCGTTGAATGCACTTTAGATTCTTTATCTTTGGCCTTGCTCTTTTAATTCCATAGGTACAAGGTAAGTACTTACTTTTTATTTCATAAAACCATAACATTAAACTTTACCTTTTATTGAAACACTAGTAATTATAGTTTTTTACTATAATATGGTTTTTGTATTTTAATGTAATGTTAAGTGACATTATCGTAACTACCTGTGGGAATATTTCTTAGAAATGCTATGAGAAACGTTTTACATTGCGAATACCAAAGTTTTGACGAATTCGTTATCAGAATGCGTATCCATTCTTTTTCTTAAATGTATAGGAGATAACGGTAGCATAGGACAATTGGTCCCCAAATGCCTTTTTAACAAGTTTGTATAAATACTCAAAATAAATTAATATTTACATCAGTGTTTCTTCAGTGTCTACTACGGAAAGAACTAACCTTTAGGGGTAAGTACCAAAATTTGTTTATAATGTATTTCAAATGTTTTGTGAATTCAAGCTCTAT
>JADANM010005714.1:6002746-6041666 GCA_026213755.1 Eurema hecabe
TATCTTGTGTCCCGCAATCTTTCCAGCGGAAAATTAGACTATATATTTTAAACTTATAGTACTCTAAAACACTCGAGAAGAGTGCCAAAAATAAATTCTAATTCGATGCAAACTGCAAACATACAATCAAATCTTTCTTCTTTACCATATTAGTATATAACTTTACAATTCCCTTGTTAACGATTTTCAGATGTACAAAATAATAGCTATCTCGGCATTAGTAGCCTCCGTGCTATCAGCTGAAATTTACCGTGATCCTGAAAATGTAACTACACCAAGCAGACTCGTACCTGTGGAGACTCATCCTATTTATAGTAAACCACGATCAGAAGAACACCATCCTGTGTATAAAGCTGATGTAAATGAGGCTAGAGAAAGAATGGCAGGCAGAGGAATGGGACCAATGGCGAAACATGACATGTTGGCTGACGAACCAGCTCCAACGTTGAGAGATACAAATATTGCAGTAAGTTATTCATAATTATAATCAAATCATACGATTATTAAACTGCTGGCGTTCTTCAATGACCTGGAGTGGATCGAATTAGATCCCCACCAACACCGAACCGCGCCTTGACGTGGAGTTGCGGATATCAGCCCGTGCTACCATACCATACCATACGCTTATTAATTAATTAAGTAATAAAAGTAGACTATATAGAAAACTACCAAACTCCATTATAATATCTTTGGTCTAAGACTATACTATCCAAAGTAGGTACAACTATCGTACTAAAAAGTATAGCATTCGAATTAGATACTTCTGAAACATCTATGAGGATAAGATTGCTTAAACATGCTCACGTTTAATTATTTGTTTTAGGAAAACGATGGATTAACGGGCCTTAATAATCCAGTTGAAGTTGCATATCCAGACATTCCATACGCTCCTGGATATAGTTATAGACACGGATATGCATCCAATGGGTAAGTATGAGTGAATAAATAAACTTGTACTACATTGAAAAGTTAGGGACTTACATTATCATATTTAATGCCTTTATTATATTAACTTTTAAGCATTTATAAAAATTTATTAGTATGAAACATAACTGTATATGCTTACGTAGGTTCCTATACATTAATTTACCAAAAAAGTGAAGTCCTGAAATTTCTAGGTACCTACGTATATCATTCGTATACACATATCATTATTTTTATTCAAAAAAATATGTTTTAAATCTTTTTCAGGTACGATCTTTACGGCAACGGTCTAAGCGACTACTTATTTGAGCCAGATACCTCTTCTATGGGCTTATTGTGGAGCCAAGTTCCTGACTCAAGGGTAAATATAAAACTTATTACTATTATTTCATATATTAGAAGTTTGATATCACTATTGACATAATTTTAAATAGTACTTAAATTTAACTTCAATGAATGACCATTATAATTTATAAGTAGCACTTACATGATACCTTCTACATCAGAAGCTGAATAACATGAGTATTAGGTGAAAAGTTAACCGTTTTTGGACTAGAACCGTGCTCTTAAAACATATTCTAAATAACCTTATGTAAATTTTCAGACGCTAGTAAGCTATGTCGGTCGCACGATCAGCTGGGTATTTAGCAGCATCTTTGTTATAATGCTCGGATCTCTACTAACAGTAGGAGTCTGTAGCTATACGAATCTCTGTTCGATCACTTTCAATGGAGTGGGCCCGATTCACGAAGAAATGAGATCCCTCATCACTCCCGATAGATTAGAGAAAATCAGTACTGCTGCTGACTTCGTTAAAACAGCTATTAATAAATATCAAAAGATCCAACAAGTTGCCGAGAACGTCGGGGGTAAAAAGCGCAGAGCAACGAACGTAAACTATTGATGTAATAATATGAACATTTCTATTTAATAATAAAGTGAGTCTATTGTAATGTCTGTTTCATTTAATGTTACTTTGAGGCTAATGATAATTAATATTACAAAAGAATATGTATTTTCAAAATTGTTGTCGTTACGGCCGAATCCTAAAAAGCAGTTCCAATTTTACTACGCTACAATTTTAGCTTTTTAGATAAATTTGCGTAACATACCGTCATAGTAAATTCATTTAGTGGTACTTAACTTTAATTTGGATTTAAATTTTTGTCTAATTAAGCTTTCTTTTATAGAATACTTAAGAGAGATAGCTATTACTGATTTTATTGAGATTATGGGTTGTACACATTACGAGTATCATGAATAAAGCTTTTAGCTTTTATGCAGAAACGTAACTACATCCTTAGACCATAATAATATGTCGACAAAATAATACATCTGTGTGAATAAGACAGAAATTGTGCGTACTTTACATCTCTAGAAATAATAAAAAAATAAATTCTGTAGGCAGCAACATGTACTATAAATTGCATTCACTTGTTATTGTGAAACTTCTTAATTAAGTAAACATATAAGGCAAACGACACGAAAAGAATAGTTATCTCCGGTAAGCCAGTTATTACTAATAACTAACATGCATTAATTACAATAATGATAACAGCTACAATGTTTGTATAATGGCATTCTGTATACAATATGTTTTAGATTAGCACATATTTTTAAACAATTCGTGTTTATTCGATCTCTACTCACTTATTGCCAATACTTTGTACGAATTTATATAGAATAGGGTTAAACATTTGTTTATTTTTAATGTTGATTTCTATTCAATTGTAATAAATAGATTGTAGTTAGGACTATCACTAGAAATAAACGTAATAAACAAATTCTTATAACGTAACGCATACTTCTTAAAATTATAACGTCATCTACAGTGTTTAAACATTTACACGCAAGTGTATACAGTTCAGACACATTTATTACATACATGATATCACTTTACCAGCTATATTCGTTGAAGTGACTCACAAAGATCGTTGCTACTAGGGATTGCGATCAGGAAAATTGGATCCGGCATTCCGGATACGGTATTATTAGGTACACGCGTACCGAACATTTGTTCGTTTGTACATTTTTGCTTTTAATATTTGTCGCAATTCTTGAACTTTAGCTAGCTCTTTATAGGTAGCGAAATCTAAAATAAAGTGAGCTTTATTAAGTGGGCTATGGAATTTGACTTGATTTGAGCGATAATAAGCCTCTGTAGATAGAGATTTCATCATCACGGTGCTACTATAGTGTAGTAAAAAAAGCTTAATTTATAGAACACGAATTGTTACGTTTATAATACACATACCAGTATATTTACATAATAAGAATGTTGCTGTTCAAACTTTACCATAACAATAAGGCAAAATATCAAATAAAAATATTAAATTATAATTTACAAAAAAAAATTAAAACCGTAATACTAAATATAGGTACCTACTTATACGGCCTGACTATATAATATAATTTTTTTTAAAGGATTCTTATTATTGTCAGGTTTTTTTAACAATTGTCAATCTTCTAATATCTACATGGTTGGAGTAATTAAAAGCTCAGCCATATAAGCAATATTATAAAGAAATTTAAATTAAAAATAACATAATCACAGCCAGATTTTGTCGGATCGAAAATAATATCCAATCGCAGTCCCTACTAGGAACGCCGGTTTGATGACTAATACAAACGATGAACTGTATGCCTGGAAACAATTGCTACAAATCAGTCAAACTAGTTTACCTTAGCTGGTCGTACTACGGCAATAAAGTAATTACTAAAACAATATGGTTAACTCGCGCGCAATCATCTGTGACGATGTAAAAATTTAACGACCCAATTCCATGGATAAGAAACGAGTGCTATTTGTAATATCTAGTGGCAAAAATATATGTATTTAAAATTCATTCGCTTCGTATGAACTTAAGTTTAATACCCGCGGATTAAGAGTGAAGACCTTTTCGTCTGCTCGTCCTATTATCGTGACTTACAGGGTCATTGAATTAAAACGGGCAATGTGTCATTGGCTTATCGTGGAAGCAATGCGAATGCTTCGTTTTGAGTAAATAACTCGGGCAGATGCATTTTCGCACTCACTTGGTATCGTTGTTATCAGTCGCGCGTCACCAGAGAGCACAGTTAATTGGAACGATTTGACCGTTATCAAGATTTTATCAGAACTAAACATAGCGTTAATTAAGTCACACATGAGATTAGTTGCACCCCGTAAACATGGGTAACTCGAAGAGCAAGAAAATGAAAATCACTCAAAGTGGTGAAGACACAAAGACTGAAGAAACTCGAGAGAGGATAAACTCTATTAAAACAGAATCTCCGGACGTGAATAATTTGGCTAATAGAAATAATGAAATGGAAATGGCTTCAGATCAAGCAGAGGAGAAGAACAACGATAATGCTAGTAGTGCTTCTACGGTGGAAGTGCTTGATGATAAATAAGTGTAGAATGTGTATACTGTAACTACACCAAAAATTGTGTCATATTATTTTATATTTTTTGTAATATACGTACATTGAAGTTATGGACTAATATAAACTATTAATAAACTTTTGTGGTTTCTCTTTCATATTTGTTCAGACGTTATTAATAAGTGTTCTGTGTCACGCAGTGCGTCATGTTCATACCGTGTATGTAAACCATTATCTCAAATGGAAAATTAAAACCTCGAATAAATTACAGTTCCAATGTACTAAATGTAATAGCATTACAACATTATAGGCATGTATGTAATAGAATAACATGTTATTTGTGAAATTCTCCTATGACTTTGCATTTAAACATAAATTAAGCGGAAAATTATTAGTTTCAAGTATGAATGTAAATGTAAATTCTACGGTAATTTCCATATTATGGTTTCGCCAAAAGAAATATTTTAAGTATAAGTTACCCAATACTGCTTTATAATCAGGTATTGAGAATAAATAGAAATATATAAATTTTGGGAATAGCTCTTTAAACTTGCAAACATAAAACCTTTTATAGGGATGGGAAAATATAATTCCTTAGCTTTTGGTTAACGGCCATAGATAATGCTTGACTAATTATTACCTAAGTATATCATGATGTATAAGGTGGTGGCCTTTAATTCTAGTTTTTTAATGTATACAAACATTTATTAATAAATATCAACACAAATAGTCCTAATAATACCTATCTAAGTAGGTACTTATTTTATTTATCTGGGAACAATTATATTTAAGATAGTATTGTTAAACTATTATTTCTACTTTACCTTCTATCTCTATACATAATTATATTATGCGTAGTACTATATTGCTTAAAAGTAATAATCATATTACTAATACTTTTTAAATACATCCGAATCATTTTTATTTTCTTAGAAAGCATCTGCATAAGGTTTGCTCACACCGCTCTTAAAATAAGTAAAAAAGGTACAAAGTCATACAAAAGATATTCAAAGGACAAAGGTCATACAACAACAGTTTACAAATCGCTAAAAATAGTACGTTATTTAAGCTCAGGAGTGAGGTTCTCGTATCGATTCCAAGTCACGGCCAGTTACCCAGTTCCTATTGGCCTTGTTATGTTGCTTATTATTGTTTCAGAAACATCATTATGACTGGCAATATTACATGCTCAATCATCGTCACCATGGTGCCCACAACCATAACATTTATTATATTCACATGAAGTAAAGCAATCATTCCCTTTCAAACAGTCTTTCAGTTAAAAGCTCTGTCCATTCTTTAAGTGATTTTACGTGTGTTGAAATCTTAGCAGGAATTCTATAGGATTTTCGATCTTATTAATTTTAAAGGTAATCTCTAGTCCACGCTGGGTCAATGCATGGACAAATCTGTAACAGAAAAAATACGACATATGGAGTGAGTCGTGATGTTGATTTAGGATGATATTTTATTTATTTATTTTTACTTGCAATAATGTTATAGGCGAAGCGACTGCTTTTTATTTTTTTTTAATCTGTGTTGAGCATGTCTGTAAACAGTAGTGATATTTTTGTCACAAACTATATTCTTATTAAACTTTAAAATAGTTATTTGTGTGTCCATAATTCATAAATAACTATGTATTTTAAAGTAGTACATTTAGTCTGTCTGAATTCTGTATTTATTGTATTTAGGTCAGTAAGTTTCGTAGAAAGTTTGTTCTTCTGGGTAAACTTCAAATTATACTTCAAGGGTCCTTTAGTTTCGATTCATTATTTTGGTATTCAAATAACGGTTTTAAAAAGGAGACGTTACTGTTTCTACGAGGCGACATATTCGTAACAAGTAACAATGAAATTGTTATCTTTAATTATGACTGTGTTTGTAGCAAATGTTATCGGGTAAGTTTTCTAATGGACGTTTAGTTAGAACTGGGTGACTCAAAGATAAAATATGGTGCACTTAGATCTTATCTGATACTACTCATCTCAACTAATAAATTTCTAAACACTAATCTGGTAATACGTTAATTATGAAGGCTTCGCGTTTTGTGTGTACACGACTTTGATAAGGATTCTTAAAAATCTTCTAAAACTAGGTTGTAGGTTCTTTTGCACAGTTTTGGCATTTTTCATAGTTTGTTCTGTTTTAATTTTTTAAACACAAGTTTGTGGTTTTGCCATGCACACAGCACTTGATAATTTTATGACTGTGGTTTGATATTTTACTTTTAAAATAATAAATTGAATAACACACCTTCGTTTTATCTTCGCAAATCGTATTTCTACAGTTTTCAATGTTAACATTATACGTATGTACCCACTATTTTTCTTTAAAACTTATGCATTGCATTGGATAATTATCTAAAAGATCTTTGGTACAAAATAAACTGATTTACCATTTAAAGAATTCTTCAATAAAAAATATTTTTTAATTATATTAATAGATAGGTTACCTACTGACATTTTAAAATAATTTTTTAAACTTAAGCATACTTCACTGTATACCAAAAAATACTAACATGCTTTCATTTAACTAAATAAAAACCTTTTCGGTAAAATACGGTACGACTTATTAATTCTTATTTCAATGAAATTTTAAAGTACACAGAGAGCTCAATTATAAGTATCAGTTGTATATTTTCAAACGCGAATTTAATTATGGTTTCGTGTTTTCAGTAACGCAGTGGCTAGATCCAAGGGCACAAAAATGCCGAGTCAGCCTATAAAGTTATATTACTTACCTCCCTCGCCGCCCTGCAGAGCCGTCTTAATGACCGCTAGAGCCTTAAACTTAGAACTAGATCTTGTTCTAACGAATATAATGGAAGGCCAACACAAAACACCTGAGTACACAAAGGTATGTTAGTTAAGTATTATTTAAGCCTGCTGTTTTCTTTTAGCAATTACCATCGAAACCTTTTTGCGAGCTTTTATCTCTATCAATTGAAAATACAGCAGAAACTCGATTAACAGGACTACTATTGTTGTAAGGCATTCGATTTATCAAACACTTTGTTAAGAATTTGTACGTACATTTACGTATAATTTCTTAACAATGAATATGCATATGGTAATCATGAAATAATTTAAATTCGGTATAAATATTACTTAATTTGTCGTAAGCCACTTTTTTCGGTTTGTAGTCCAGATAATGGCAAATTTGTGTTACCAAGGGCTGGTTCTTCGAGTTTCTACGCATGTTAATTTGTTAGGAGACAGTTAGAGTATTCTTATAATATTAACTTTGATAGATTATATTCAGTAAATTGAATTATATTAATCGAATCAGTTATCTCAACTGAAATGTTAATGTTGTTGTAGTTAAACCCTCAACAAACTATACCAACAATGGACGACAGTGGATTTATACTTTGGGAAAGGTAGGTAATAAATATATATTAAATTAAATAGTATTTAATTGTACATTTTGATTCAAGGGATAAATTAAACTCAATTAAGTTATAATTATTGAACCTATTTTTACTGAATAAATATTTATGCAAAATTGAAATTATTAACAACCCTAATAATATTCTAATTAAAATTTTGATGTTTTTTATAGTCGAGCAATTATGGCGTACTTGGTAAATGCATATGGCAAAGATGACTCACTATACCCAAAAAACCCTCGACAAAGAGCTGTCGTGGACCAAAGATTACATTTTGACATAGGAACATTAGTACCGAGATATTCAGCCCTATATGTAAGTAATAGCAATCAAAATTTATCGTTTCCTTATTTGTATGATCCATTAAATTATTAATAGTGCTGAACAAAGGCAAATTAGTGTAACGGTTTGATATTATGGATAACGATCGCCGGTAAAGTTTTGTAATTGAGATTTAATTCAGGAAATTATCTTCCGGAAGCAGAAAATACGAGGTATTTTTGTGGAAATGACCTTTTTAATGTTGCCATTTTTTTCTTTAAGACAATTGTTGTGGATGTGTTCCCAATTCGCTGTAGCCCCTTTACAACAGTAATATCATCAATTGCAAGAGGATGTCATAAAACAGATGATATGACAATTTTTATGGTATCCTTTGTTTGTTATAAATTTGTAACTGTATAGTGTTGTTAGGTTAAGGGCTTTCTTAAAGACCTCTGTATCTGATTTTCGCTCTTTGGTTTTTCATTTACGGCTTCATTACGTAGTAAAAAAAGCCGCTTTCTTCTGTATGATTAAATCTTTAGAACTACAAAAACGATTTCCATGTGCTTCTTTATCAGAAAGGTTTATGTGTATATTATAAGCAAATATTCAGGCAAAACTGCGTGACGCGGCCAGTTTTATATACATCTAATCAATAACACAATTGCAGGCACCAATGTTTTTTCAAGGCGAACCCTATAATGACGAAGCAGCAGCTAAACTAAATGATGCTTTGAAAATGTTAAGCGCTATGTTGGAAGGCCGAGCATTTGTAGCCGGTGACGATTTGACTTTAGCAGATATCTCCATTATAGTAACAATAAGTAATTTAGAGGTAAATAAATCTTTTTAAACCTTAATATATTATTATAAAACCGTGAATAATAAATAACCAAATAATATACCTAGCTTAGCACATATTATAATATTTGTGATAGTAATATTAAATAGTCTATATATTTTATCATATGTTGCTATCATATTATGAAAAAAGGTTTTCTTCATCCGACCGATCGGTCTAGTAGTACGATTGCACTAAATTTTATGTATTCGTATACATAAAATGTAAAATGTTAATAAAATCTATTAATCTAATCCTTATGTAATCCTATTTGTATGATTCTTTCACTGATTTTATTGATTACAGGCTCTGCAATTTGACTTTAGCGTTCACGAAAATGTTGCAAAGTGGTTTGAACGCACAAAGAAAACCTTAGCACCATATGGCTATGAAGAAATCGATAAAGCAGGGGCACGAATGTTAGCAGGATTTTTGAAAAAATCCTAATTAGAAAATATGAATATTATTTCTGATATTTCACGAATAAACTATTACCTACCATAAATATGTGTTATTTCTTATCAACTCGTAAACGATTTATGATCGTATATTTCAACCAGGTCTTGTAACAAGTAACGATGCTTTGACAATATTATATGAAACGTTAATAAGGTGTTAGGAGTTCGTCTTCCGGTCTCACGTGAACATCCTGGTGATTCGATTGAGGCATTCGAATACGGCACAACAATGCGCCGACGCCCACGGCGAGCCGCGCCGTCATACCGTCGCACGTTTTCAAAACAAAACCGCCTCACAATTGTTTCAATTTGAAAAATTCATTACAAAACAATCAAACACGCAATATCCACAAACAAGTGATCGAGATCGACGTATCGCGGACGCAGTGAAACGGTACAATTTTGCCGGAATGTGTTATCGAAAAATGATTTAAGTGTTGTGTTACCTTTTGTGATATTGTCATATGGTTTGATTGCTATGATGCTGTCTTACGTTAGTATAGTTCATTATTTATATTTCAATCCAAATATGTACTTGAAATACGAACTTTTTTAAGAAAAAAAAATCGAAATATTATAATTTCAATAAGAACATTAGCACGCTTATATTATATACGTTTCGAAACTAATATAGATTTATTTCAAAATAGAAAAACATTTATTATTGAAAAATAACACATTTAAATGTAACACTTCATGTTGATCTACAGTAAACTTAGGTACCTAATAGGTATTAGTTTACTGTATCAAAAATAAAAATAATTATACCTATGGTTTACTGTATCAGCTTTACTTTTCATAAATACAAATACAGACAGCTAATTAAAAATTCATGAATATATCTCCGAGTGTATTTAGATATTACCACCTGCGTATTTCATTTGTAAATCAACTTAAATGTAAAATGATACGGTACGCTCGCGGCACAGTGGACGGAGGAGAGGACATAGTGATTATTTAATAAGTACATTTAGTCTATTGTCGCATTGTCATAGTGCAACGTATGTCCTATAATTTTACATCATATAATTCAGTAGGCAGAAACATAGAAATAAATCAATCTAGACTCTAGAGAAACTCATGTAATAAAAAACAATTTTACACATTTTTCCATAAGATACAATCAGACATATCAATATGCGTAATAAAATAAACTTTCTTTACAGAATTTATTATGTATTGTATCGATAATAGCCGTTACGTTTGCTTTACAATTTCCTGCAAACCCAACCTCAGAAATGTCAGCAGATGAGAGGATTGTTCAAAGAAATAAAACAAATGAACAATCTGATGAGAGTGGCCATGAAATTGAAATAGATGGAGAAGATATAAAGGACAAAAAGTTCCTTGATGATGCTATGAAAACTGTTTTAGATCCAGACACTGTAATTATAAGAAATAACGATATAGTTGAAAATTTCAAAACACATTTAGATGAAATAGACAAGGAGAATTCTACACTAGAAACGTTTATGGAAGAGATGGATACATTAACTCTAGACGTTTGCAAAACTTCACAGGAAGCCTTATGGGCGTATGTTACAGACACAAACAATGAATTCAAGAAAAATAAAATGGTAACTTAATTTAAAACTATTCTTATATAGATTGATAACAGTCGATTGTTCAGCAAAAACATTTCCGGAAGTCATTTTTTATTTAAATTACTCTAATAATATTTTAGGTCCGTATTGCTGCAGAAGAAGATGAAATTAAAAAACAATATTGGAATATACTAAAAAAGAAGTATTTAGAAGAAACACATAATAACACTGACTTGAAACTAAAGAGAAAACTAAGGATCATCAAGGAACGAGGAACGAATGTTCAAATGCCTCAAAGTAAAGTAAGTAATATAATTTTTAAAATGCATTGCAAAAATGATCCATGATGATGATGATGATATTATTTTAAATTTATTATTTTGATCCCAGCAACGCGAAGAAATTGATACCATGCAGCGAATTTGGAGCAGAGTTGCTGTCTGTAGTTATAATTCTACTACGTGTAATATTGATGATTCACCACGAATGATGAATGGTAAGATTATTAGTAACTGACAAAAATAATTTTAGATAAAAAATGTAAGCTTTTACTAATTTTAATAATTAGTCTTGAAAGCAAATAGATTTTAGCATATCTTTGACATATTTCCTCTATATCATTCGTGACATGTATTCCAGATATAATTTCAATATTTAAAACGAGCAATAATTCTAAAGAATTGATGTACTATTGGAAAGCTTATAGAGATGCCACTGGGAGGAAAGTAAGACCTATTTTCAGAGACTATGTAGAGCGCATGAATAATGTTGCAAAATCAGAAAACTTTCAAGATGCTGGAGAGATGTGGAGATATAATTTTGAAGATGACGAAGGCGATTTTGCAAAAACGGTTCAAAAACTTTGGAATGAAGTTAAACCACTGTACGTCCTACTTCATCGCTATGTGAGGCTAAAGTTAAAATCCTTTTATAGCAGTGACTTACAAAATGAAAATGGTTTAATTCCGGGACATATTTTAGGTGAGTGAGCGGCCGTCATTTTCTTTACACGTATTTCATGCGCCTTGTTTTATTTAAAAGCAAAAGCATATTTACGTCACAGGTAACTTATGGGCTCAAGAATGGCAGGCAATATATCCTCTGGTAGCGTTTTACCCTGATATAGAAAGAGCAAAAGTTGATAAAAACTACACAATTTCGGCAAAGATGCTATTTGATATTGTCGATTTATTCCACCAGTCTTTAGGCTTTGATAGCGCTAGCGATTCATACCAGGACATTAAAGAAATTCCAACTACCGCGAACTGCTTGCCATCAAGCCATGATATGTGCGATGGTGTCAATTATAAGTGAGTTTTTTCAGTTATTTCTTTATAAACAAATATATTTATAGCTATATCTCAACGCCAATTACATTAAATACCAAGTAAGTTTATAATTTTAATCATACAAAAACGCCACGCTTCAAAATTATTTCTTACTGTTGCATGAAATTAGTTTTGCTGAATTACATAATTTTATAAGCTGTGGTTGACTTCATGCATCTACACCTTCAAACCAAACACAATATATATTAGTCGTTACGAAAAGTCTATCGAAAGATATTTCTCGTTGCAGAATAAAATGGTGTGGCGAGAAGATAACAGATGTTACGGTCGGCCTGTCTCGAGCCGCAAGGTTGCTGGGTCACGTCCAATACTTCCGACATTACAGGAATCTTCAGCCTCTCTTCAGAGATGGACCGAATCCTGGTATGGTCTATATTTACTTAGGTGTAGTCTAACTATACAATATAAACATACAATACAATATGTGGGAAGGAAGGAAGATGTAACCTTCCTCTGAACCAAAGGGAGGATCCTCGACCAGTCGAACCACTGACTGGCCGGCCGTTAGGCCCCGATGGTTCGATGTCGAGAAGTTGTATATATGTTTAGTCTCGGAAAAATATCGTAAGCGCGATTCAGACTCGGCGCATGAATAGCGGTCGCTACAAATACATACTCTATTGATTCATACGACTATTTACTTATATATTATAAGAATAGTTTTATAACAATATTATTATACAGGTTGTTAAAAAACCTTTCTGAACCTGAAGGGAATTTTTTTTTTTTAAAAACATCTTTGAATGAAATATAATTAAAATACTGCCGGTATTTGTGAATTTCATTAAATTTGAATACACCGACAGTTCGTAGACGCGTTCGCCATTAGCGGATTTATTATTTGTTATTTATTTAAACTAAAGCAAAATAAGGACCTTCTGCCGGTAACTTTCTCTTCTTCTTCCCTTCTTAACCTAACTGTTACATATGTAAGTGTGACTCAATATGCGATTAAAAATAAAGGGCATCATGTATTTATAAATTATACCAAATTTTATGTAATAAGTATGTATACCACTTCTTAATGTCACGTAGGTAAGCTTTTAAAGTGCAAGTCACTGTTATATTCTGAATTTCAAAGTATATACTATTATGAATAAAAAAGTGAAGTGTGCATTTATTGTATGATCGAAGGTCGTAATAGAATGCTCAGTCTAAGTTTGCATTCGTTGGTAGGTGAATAAGATACAGCAATGACCAAAATTTGTTATTTGTTGGCAAAACAGGCATCACGTGGTAAATTTTATAGGACATAGGTATTTTGTCCGACATACAACGTCTGTTTTCTGTAAGAGGCAGTTACATATTATGATTTCTTTGACTTCATATCTTAACGTCTAACAGTCATATACATTATACATTACTTTTATACTTAGATTTATAATTATATTCTACCTATAAATAAAACGTTAATTTGATATCACGTTGGATTTGTAATTTTCCATATTGATTACATACAATTGAGTTCAAAAGTGAGCGGCGTTTGTGTTTCGCAGAATTGTTAATATCCAAGTTCAATGTTTGCCTTTTTTCATAATGCTCTGATTTGGTCTATAATATAGCCTTTAGTGGTAAAACAATTAGTGGTTGATGCTGAGAAATGTTTCTAAGGAAATTTAATTAAGCATTTATGTTGCAGCGTTCCACGATGCCTTGTCAGACATTGTCGCGGTGCAGTTGACGATACCCAAACAAATGAGAACGTTGGAGTTTGTTAAAATCGATGACTGTCCTGAGGCAACGATGAACCATCTTCTTTGGCTTGCTTTGGAGAAGTTACCGCTAATGGGTTACGCGTTCGTCCTTGACAAATGGCGGTGGGATGTCTTTGAAAACAGCAGTATGGAACAGTTGAACCAACATTGGTGGGAGCTTAGGTAATTTCCTTTTTAAAGAAGATTTATAGATATTAATTTGAGAAATCTCAATGCAAATAATTGAAATTTCTTCAAGAGCCCCTTCTTTTAAAAATCTCCAATTAATAATAAAAAAAAATCACCTTTAACACAATATAATTATAGTTTTTTATGAAGGCTGCTGTCCTGATTTTTTTATTCAACTGACTAGCGGTAAATTTGAAAAAAGCCGTGATTGATTTATTGATGCACGTGATTTTTAAACGGTATTTTATTAAATTACTCGTCTATTTACTTGTAACTACTTATATTCATGTAACATATTGGTACTGAATATGAATCATACGGCTGAGACGGCGAAGACGACGACGACTGTTCCTGGCTATCTAACTTATAGAAGTTATTAGTTATTACAGAAGCAACAATAATGTTTAGTTTAAAACGATGTAAAAACCAAGGTCAAAAACTGCAAATTTATACTAAAAAATTATGATAGTATTTAGTACCTAACTCATACTTATAATACAATAAGATTTAGCCATTCAAAAACACCTTCAAGTTCAAACATCTACATCGTCAATAACCCTCACGAAAATATCATTAAAATGATCTTCGAGAATGTCTGCATGGTTTTACAAAGATATCTCAGAATGCAATTATTTTCGCTACGTAGTCAATTATGTGGCTTAATTACAAGAACTTAATCACGCTTGTCAAGATGTTGTAACTAAGGTTTAGCTAACTGCGTTTTCTTGTAACTATGTCAGCTATTATAAAAAGGATCTGAGTAAAACTCTTTCAAGGTGTACCTATTGTATGCTTGTCTTTGCTTTGTTATGTAATACAAATTGTCCCTGTATGATTGGACTGTTGGATTTATTAAATATTTGGCGTATTATATTAGTAGGTGACGTAGAATCCGAATTTAAAAACGGCTCCAAACTTTTTGAAAATTAAGCTCTTTGAAGGCTTAAGTAGTTATAGGATTGAAAGTTTTTATAAAATATTGATTAATGATAAAAGCGTACTGATAGACTTGGTAAAAACATTGAAAAAGTATAACGTAAAAGTTAAATTTTTTACAGTTGGTACTGTTGTATACGCTGTATTCACTTTTTAGTAGATATTTACCAGTACGAGTTTCTTATTTTATGGTGCTACATCAGAAATATATTTCCACTATACTATATTGTCAATTATTAAGTTAAGAGTATTGTTTTTTTATAGGACAAAGGAGACCTTGATTTCGGCGCCGGTCCCTCGAAACGAGAGCGACCTGGATCCTGCAGCTAAATACCATGTAGTTTCACATGTACAATACATCACGTACGTACATTCATTTAATTTAAAGAAAGCTTTATTGTAATATATTTAGCGCTTCATTACACAGTATTAAGCAAAGTTACTTTCTCTGTCCCTATCCCTATGTACCTATGCTTATATCTTTGAAACTTTGCAACTGATTCTCTTCTCTTCGAAAGTTTATATGTATAATACCTACATGCTTAGTATATACGAGCGAAGCCGGGCGGGTCGCTAGTTATATAAAATCAAACAATTATACCATCTTTTCAACATTGAACGTAAGTCGAGCTTCTTAAGTTAAGTTTGTCTAGGCATGATTATAAAAAATCTTTTCCATGGATTAAGTTAAGTTGTCTAAAGGGTTATATAACTATAAGATTGTTATAGAACTATAAAATTGTTTTATTTTATTATTGTTATTGCCTTTAAAAAGTAATTAGGTTCCTTTTAAATTGACTTGAACTAGATAGAAATCGATTTTATTTAGCCAATATTATCTTATACTAATTATTAACTTTTGTACAGGTATCTTGTATCACACATTCTTGAGTTTCAAATACTCCGATCGTTGTGCAAAAAAGTAAACCACACAGGACCTCTGCATCAATGTTCTCTATATGGTGAGAAGGAAGCAGGAAAATTACTAAGGTAACTAGCTCATTACAATTTTATTTGTGTACAGATATTATAAACATCCGCCTTTTGTGACACTGCTGAAGGTAGTTCGGACAAATTTTTATTCTAATATTCTGTTATAACGTTTCAAAAACCAAAAAGTGAACATAGAACTACTTAAAGCTTCTAAATTACAACAGTGCTTAAAAATTGAATATTGTAGATGATAATAGGTTTTAGTTGATCTTTTACTTATTAAGAAGCAAAGGTACAGACAAAGGTGGTGCTGAAATATATAATATAATGCCATAGTCAGTGGTTAAACTTATCAGTGTTAGAGAAATGAGGTCCGTCTCATGTCTAAATAAGAAACTGCAGTAAATTTTATTAGCATAATATTACGAATGTTAAAAGAATATGACGTAGATCATTAAATTTATCTTCTAATAACTTCTATAGTAAGTTTCTTATTTATACAAAAGATATTAGGAAGTAAATGTAACAAATTCAATTATTTTTACACTAAAGGTGATTGATCCTACAAATTGATATTGTGCCTAGTATTGTAGTACTTGTAAGGTCAAAGTAACAACCTTTAATTTTGCTATTTATGTTGTAAATGTCGAGACCTTTAAGAGGTCATAACGATTCTATTTGAAAGTTAATAAACGATCATTGATTAATACTTTTGTTAAATAATTTCTTTATTTAACTATTGTGATTAACATCGTGTCGTTTTCGTTAACCGCTTTTCCTCCTTAGTAATATTTTTTCTTGTATTTTCTATATAAAGGTTGAACGTGGGTATCTGTCCAGTCACACTATGTACCTATTAATTATGTTCTCTGCATATAATTATTTTGTTTAGAAATTAAAGTATTACTCACGATACATAGAGTACATACATTCATTATACTGACTCTTGATATAGGTTAAAGAACTTTACATTTTTTTACTGTCTTTTTTTCTGGTATTGTATTTGAGGAAGTTGTGAAATGATTTAAAAAAGGTTAATTAAATATATGAAATAACGTAAAAGGGTAACAACCATTTTCATGTTTTAAGACAAATCCGGAATAGTCGGACCGTATTATTTCCTTAAAGCCGACGTTTATCCAAAAAATATGGTAGAGACTTAAACAATTAATCTTTTAACATAATAAGCTAAATGACTGTTTTAATTTAATTTTAATTTGAGTTAACACTTTGGCGATTATGTTTTCAGTGATGGGATGTCATTAGGCGCCAGTGAAGATTGGAAAACAGTTCTCTATATGATGACCGCTGAAACTGAACTATCGACTGCTGGAATTTTAGAATATTTTTCAAGTCTACAAACGCTACTGACAGAAGAAACAGCTAGACTAGAAAATATAAACCAAGACATGGATAAAAGCGCACCCATTGTTGTAGGAATTATTGTTATAATTTTAACATTCCTAATGTTCTTGCTTTATTGTATAAGACGACGTGATGTTCTTAATAAATTACTCGCCTTGTGTGGTTTAAGTAAAAATGGTTCTTTAGACATAGTTACCAATGAAATGACGCAAACAAAGTCAAATGAAGTGGAAGGAATAAGTGAGGACAAAGTGTAATAAAATATAAAGTATGCAATTTACAGTCATTTCAATAGTTAAATAGATCATATTAATTTTTTACAAGATAAAATTTGTATTTCTTATCAGTTACTTGTATGTAACTATGAGTTGTTGTACCACGTACTTGGCTTGATAATTATAGCGTGATGTGATTTTTAATAAACGTTTGCAATATTTTTTGCTTGTTTCTTTTTTAAGAACCGATGACTTTTTTGTGGTCAAAATCAACCGACCGAAAAGTTTTAATGTGTATCGTGTTCCTAAATATATAACAAATAACTTTTTTAATTTGAACCTGTTACGTTACTTTCTTTTTTATTGCATCTAGTATACTTGATAGGTATTATGTATTTTCTTTAATCGAATATTAATTTCTTTAATTGATTACTATTCCCATTCATACTTTTTTACAAATCACTAATATGAATGTGCTTATTAAAATATCATTCTGAGATCTTGTCTCTTAAATTGAATCGATTTCAAAAATTTGTACTCCAGCTTGGTCACAGACGGGCACACAGACATATCGAAGAACAGCGGGTGTTTAACGTTGTTTCAATAAAGATTATGGTAGGTTCATATAAATTAATCTAATATATAACAATAACTCGATAACACCTTAACCTTTACATAATTCTTTTTTATGAATATAGTACGATGTACGAGGATGGTTCTTAAGCAAAAAAATGTAGGTGTTGCATTATACAGTTTCGGGTAGTATAGGTCGAAGTCGAATACGAAGTCGGTTTGGGCTGGCTAGTTTTAAATAAATATAAATACACACGTAAACTGATAATGCCATGATAGGAATAGTTTCATAGGATTGGCTTTTTTATCGTATGCACGTAATTCTGTGCTTTATTTACTGTTTTATTTTTCTCTCTTTTTTTTTATCTTTAGATGAGTAATTTTTCAGTTTGGAAAACATTCAAAAACGATTAAAATGTTATTTCGCTTATATAAGCTAAATTGTTTTTATCGTATGTAGGTATAAGAACTTATAGTCATCAAGTAAGTACTAATAAAATTTGTCCTTAGCTAATTTTATTATTGAGAGTAACTCAGTTGCCTGATTGAGAATAAATAATTGAGCCTGCTAAATGAAAAATAAGAGCATACATACCTATAAATTTATTAAAAGTTTAAATAAATTATCTATATGTACCATTATAATTATTATTATTTAGTAGATCAAAGTTCGTAGCTTTTTTATTAGTTTGATGCTATGTTCATAATACCAAGAATTTGTGTGCATTTTATGACTGCAATAAATGGAAAGAACGCATGATAATAAAAAATACGAATAGGTATTTGAAATTAAAAAAAAAACTAAAAGGTTTATTTAAAGATAAGAAATACGTAAAAAATGTAAACACATACACAATTTATTATAATAAATTTAGTTGTATAAAAAAGCATAAAATAAATTTCGCCAGTCCATTTTTTGAAGAGACTTATTATAGACTATAGTTTTATGGACAGCTGGTTGTATAGAGCACGATACTATCGAACATCAGAATGGACATCCGCTCAGAACTGACTTGTAATGGTTAAGAATGCTAGCTGGTACAAACTAACTGCAATCTTCTAGTAGTTATCGTTTGAGGCAAACGCACGTAGTACATTGCGGCAGGATCCGCGAACAGCTGCGCGCGCGATTTGCATATCAAATTCGAAATTAAATTTCGAATGTTTTTAAACCGTCCATAGGTGAAACTGTCAGTGATTATTATTTTAAAAATGCAGATAATATAAATAAGCTTTACGACTGAATTTTTAAATAAATAATGAAATTTTAATAGTGACTTTTTTGGTAAGTATTGAGTGTGTTTTAATATTTTGGAATCTATGATTTTTAAATTAGTAAAAAAAAGTTATATTATAATAACACATCAATGTTACTTAAAAAATCAATGTTACTAAAAAGATTATTAGGACAAATGTCTATCTTCAATTAGTTAATAAAGCCTAATAATCACTAATATACCTTAAACTGTGCATAATTATACGATTGAAAATAGTAATTAAACTGGCATTTAAATTTCAATCTAAAGTATTTGAATAAATTTAAATTCTGTAGATTTAAATTGATTAGGCATTTAGTGCTTATCAATTTATACATACATACTTCGCTTGTACCAAAAGCCAAGGTATAAGCGAAGAATAATTAATTGTAAATTTACAGATTACAAAAAAAAGTTAAATAAACCATACGGTCGAATTGAGTAACCTCCTTTATTTGAAGTCGGTTAAGAATAGTTTCAAAAAAGATGAACATAAGATAAAGTTATGTTAACAATTAATATCTACCATATATATTATATAATTTCAAATTTTACTAACAAACATATGAAAGTCTATTTATTTTCGTGATACCTTCAAGTAATTTGTTACAAGCTGTGAGTTTTCACTTTCAAAGCTAAACGATGTTATATGACTCTATAGCTTTCTATCCGTGAAATATTTGCTGCTATTGTTAAAATAATATTATTTTAAAACTTTAAATTAGATTATGATAATAGATAAATTAATAGTAGATAAGTCGCTAGCGTTACTTCAAAATAGGTGTTTTAATTATTAAGACCTTCTTTTTTAAAACATTACATACACATTAGTATAAAACTAGCCTACTAGAGTCCTAATTATAATCTTTTTGCTGTTCCACATTTCGGTCACCACGATGTTATGGTTACCCTGGCGTACTCTTACTGGCAGAAGTTCATTAATATATCTTCAAAAAAAGCAGGACAAAACGCGGTCATTATATTATATTTTGTCAATCACACAAGTCATTTTATTTAAAAATGTTAATTCTTAAGAATACAGTTATAGGTTGTAGGTTGGCGAGCAGTTCTTACGGAATAGGTTTTTATTTCTTCGGCAGAATCAATTGCCTTTTATTTTGCTATATAATTAGCCGTATATTTTTATCGTATACTTGTTTTAGGACACTAAGGGATTGTACAAAGGATTTTTAAATTACTATTTTATACCTTTACGCGTAACCAAAAAATGGTTCTGCCAGTCAACAAAGTAATTTTATAAGTGTTCCGTTTTTCTTTTTAGTTACAGAATCTAAATAAAACAGGTGTAAATGACGAATGCAACAGTTAGTAGATCGAATTCAAACTTGAACATTGCATTGTATCTGTTATGTAAGTTTAATGTCCTAATTGAGGTCAAACCGTGTTATAAAGATAATATTGCATGACGCTCAGCTATTGATCTGAATTTATACGATTGAACTTAATTGAATTAAAACTTTTTATGGAACCAGTTTCGCTTGTTATATAGAAAAAAGTCGTTTTATACAGGATACTTGACATGGCGTTCTAAATTCCCCAGACATAAATTCACAACATAACATTTAAATATATTATTTACTTACACAGAATGTAAAAAAACATAGTATAAAAACATAATGATCAATTATAGATTCAGCTTGCTTTCACTTTTTTATATTTCGATATATATGTATGTAGAAAGATAGAGCCATGCTTAGATTTATATATTAATAGTTTGTTTTTACTTTAAATAGGTTTCAATTCTGAAATACACAGACGATAATACTTATTGTTATTAGTCATATTGTTAAACAACAGTGCAGGTCGAATCGATATTGTTTAGCTTCAGTGTCTTAACTGGCTCACTTTCTTCGTATTTGTTTAGATGCGCCTAATTTGGCATAACGGTGTGCCAAATGTGTGGCTTTCTCATCTATTCATACGGCTTAAACATGACTAATTATAAGAAAACTGATAGATAAAAATGTTATACAGCACACGTTCATAATAATCTGTTATTACGAGATCGAAATATTTAGTCTTTAAGTTTATTCGTTATGAGTTCTTAACAAAGGTCTTTATATTAGAGGTTACAAAACATCTAAAGGACAAGGTGGTCTTTTAAGAACAATTGCACGTTTATATTCTGCGAGCTATTATTATCTCATAATTATCCAATAGTCCGGTATCATTAATGAGCACAATAGTGCAATCGAGACAATAACTCCTATTTTCTCCTTTGTTCGCATTATGTAATGAAAATTCCACTATCGATAGGAACAGACATGTAGGTACATTTTATTCAAAAACCATTACCATTGAAATAACGTTTAAAAAAACACTTACAAATATTCACCTTTCGTTATCATAAAACATTTTTTATTTGATGACTTAAAGGCATTTTTATTTCAAGAGACATAATGTCACGGTGTTAAAGTAATACTACAGTATTATCTGGTCACGTATTTTAAAAATAACTACTTAGGTCGAAAGCAACAGTGTTTTTAAGGTTATATCTAGGACTAAGTTAATAAGTATTTTTATTTATCAATAAAGTAAAACCATTATTTTTAAACATAATATATCATATATATAGACTGTCTATGATATACTCATTAAAAATCACACTCACGCTATGTGGTGGTATTAATTTCATAGTGTTAAGTTGGTAATTAGTTATTAAATTTAAATATAAAATCAACATAGGTTGACGACCTATTAAGTGTAATTTTGTTTGACGACACAGGTCCTCAAATTGTTTTTAATATGCGTTCGCCCTTCATTTACATATTAAATATTATTTTTATTGTATTGTGCTCTATTGTGTTATAAACACACAAGTCTTTTGTCAAGGAACATAAACATATTATTAAGAATTATCCGTTTATAAAGACAAAGTGGAGGGCATTGTCATAACGTATTGCATGCACAGTTGGGCAATAGTCGACACTAACAGTTTAGCAAGGACGAAGTATCATTAAAGCAGATGTTATCATATATTTGAAATATTTTAGTGCCATACGTAACGTGTCCTGCGGTCTTACTTGCGAAGTTTTTGTTCCTCTGGGAAGTCTGTATTAAATGTATCTATCCCATGTGATTATCTATCCGCATGCAAAGATTTACCCAAAATATACATTAAAAAGTGTTTGCGTAAAAGAACACTAACTTTTACATAAATAATATTAGAGATTTCTTAATCTATCAACACTTAGAACTCTCCCTACAGACCTACCGGTTTTAATGTTTACTCTTCATCTCAAAATAATACGTTTAATACGAAAACGTTGAATTTAGAAGTTTAATATTTTCTTGATTGAAAAATATCTGGAATTTAGTGAAGCATCACATCTAGTAAAAGAAATTAATCACGAAATTTAATATTGTTACTATGTAAATGAAATATTGCACTTTTATACTTTTTAAATACCTACGTTTTATAAGACAAAATATAATTAAAAGTTTATGGGGATCTATATACGGCTGGGTGATTTATGTAGGTATCTACGGAACAACTTAAGGGCCATGAATGAAATTTCATAATAGCAAAGCTGATACAAAGAATAGTAGTTACCTATGCACATTTGCTAATGTTATTAAGAGGTATATTACTGTCAGTTTGAAGAAATAGTTTAATATTCACCAATTGCGTAGCCACGCATAGTATGTTTCCTTAACGACTCTCGAGAACGGGAATGACATGGTTTTTCTTTTATTCTATGAAGTGGTGAGACGAGCTGGACGTCCTCCTGATGGTAAGAGAAACGCCAGCCCATTACCAATGTAGTGCTACCCAGAACATTGCTCCGGGCAGGGGTGCACTAACTACTACTAAAATTGGACAATATTGCACAAAATATTTTTTCATCCTAAAATAAATAGTCTTGTATGTAATTCTCAATGATTTGAATTTATTTGAATGTCACAAAGAATAAAGAATTGCGAAGCAACGATGCAAAAACATTTAACAAGGCAAAATTACACATCGTTTTAAACACCCGTGTTTAGCTCTGCCTGTTCATTGTTTGCAATTTTTATGTGATATGAACCCGTTCATTGTTTACATAAATATATACCGTATATAGTTCCGTAAAAATTAATTAAACTTAAACGATATGGTGTTTAACCTTTTTCCATTATTTAGTTTCCCGTTTACCGTTAGCATCTTTTAAAACATAATATATTTTGTTCTCGAAGGTAACTGAGATTGCGAATATTAATTGAGGTCAAAATTCAGATGCAAAAGGTCAAACAATAGTTTATGCCTTGTCGGCAATCGGCATCCATATAAAGTTTCATCATTTGTGTTACATCCTAATGTGTTTGTTAAAATTAAATTATAGACGTTAGAAGGCCGTTGGTTCCTTGATTCAAATAATAATAAACAACATGTCCATATTTGGAATATTAGTATCATATGTGTCTTATTTTAAAAGAAAAAGATATTTTTATATAATAAGAAAATTTAATATGTTGGAAACCAAATTCTTAATACAAACTAATCAATTTCTCACAACCAAAGTACTAAATAAGTTTGCTAAGGTAAATATTTGATTTTGTTTGCCATGTAGGTATAGGCAGGTAAGCATATTATCACATCAGATGGTCAGTATAACTCGTATGAACTACAATCAAGGGCCCGATTTATGACCGTTTTCTAGTTTGCGTTTCGGATCATAAATTAGAATCGTTAAAGAAAAAAGAACTTTATAAAATATATAAAGAATCAAACGATAAAATATTGTGTCGTTTGTTGGTAGTTTTTTTTATTTTTATTAATGAGTTTTTAAGATTTCATTATAAAAGTTAACAGGTAACAAACGAACTATAGCTTTTGAAAGATATAGCTCCTAAAATATTGAAATAAAATGTATATACTTAGATTTATTTAGACATCTGTGACAAGGTCGATTTACTGATGCTAACATAACAGACAACGAAACCAAGTGAAAGGATTATATTTATAAAGAGTATGAATCATGGATCACGATGTTTGCAAATTCTAATCTCTAAGATTAGTAATTCATAAAATTTTTACCCTTTCATGCTATTATTATAGTAAGTAATATAAAGACCTAACATTTAGATTACTTTAGAATTAGGTATAGTACAAATTTATGGTTTTTATGTTCATAATATGTATTTGTCATAACTTTATATACGAGTAGGCATAGCAAGATTTAAAGGATTAACTTCTTACACCTTAACTTTCTATTGCATCGTAGTAAGAAAGACTAAACTGAAAGTTGTATGCCAAATTCAAAGCAAATTGTATGTACAACCTTGATTAAAATACGGAACTAACTGGGCAAGGCCAATACGATGACACCGCGTAACTTTTTGTTGGACTGTATTGTGATGAGGAGATGTCCCCAAGGTCTATCACACAATCACATTTGTGTATCCGCAATTCAATATGAGAAAATCACGATCGGTGGAATAGATAAACTCATGGTGATATGAATGAAACTGCCATAATGTTAAATGGAAAAACACGTATGTGTGTGTTTCAATACGGAGATCAAATTTTTTTTTAATCACAAATATACAAGATTTTTTATTAAATTAATAGTTCAAACATTTTGATAAGATAAATTATTATAAAACGTCATATTGGTAGGATAGACCTTCAGAGAGTTTTTTTTTCAATTTTTTATAATAATTTTTATCATAATTAAATATCTTAAATGTTTCACATATAATTGGTAATACTAATTAATCTTACTGAAGTGATAGAAAATAAGTAAAATTAATGCTTAAAAAAGTTAAATCATAATAAATTAGATGTAGACATTTGAGTAAGTAATCAATTACAAAGGAAGTAATGAAAAAGTTAAATACAATGTGAATGCAATCAATTTCTATACACAAAATTCGATTGTCTTACCGGAAGTCCCTACAGCTAGAAACTAAATGAACCATTAAATAAGTTTGTTGTTAAACTCTAAATGCAATTACTCAGACATCCGTGTTCTATCTGTTTTACATTATACGACCACAAAGAGCTAGTCCTAGATAAAATAAAGAATTCTGTAATAAATTACTGTATTCCGTGACTTTTGAGACAAACAACGATTCTCCCGCATGATAATACCATTGTCTAAGTAAAGCTAATTCTGTCCACAAGCCGACAACGATTACAATAAGTACGTAGCAATCATGAAATGATTACCACGTCCGGTATTAGGAACAAGAACATTAACAAACTAAAGACAAACCCTCCAACCCACGTTATTTTGTGTTTAAAATTATATTGGCTATTTATATTATTTCAGGTATCCTACAGAACGCAATGGCTTTCGACGCCAAGACTAAAGAAATCGACGAAAAGGGGACGAATAAAGAAGGAAATGACTTAATCGCTACGAATGAAATGAAAAATAATTTTATAAAAAATAAAATAGAAAAAGTAAAAGATACTAAAAGCAATGTACCCGAAGATGACTGGTCCAGTTTGAATATATTCGAAAAAGCGAGACGAATGATGTCTCTGATTACGGTTGAACCGATATTGGCCTGTTACGTAATGCCATCTGTACTTTCAGCTCTAGCTACACAAAATTTGTATTTAGAAAAAGCTTGCAGGGTAAATTTGGGTTTTGAGCATCATGTTTGTGATGCTCTTACAAAAAGAGCAACTGCTAATTATACGTTGGAAGAGGAGGCGGTACAAACCTTAGTGGCTTCAGTAGCTGGTTGGAAAACTGTTCTACAATCCTTTCTACCTTGCGGGATACTGATATTCTTAGGAGCGTACAGTGACCGAGTTGGACAAAGAAAGTTTTGCATGCTATTGCCTATAGTTGGTGAATTTCTTACGAGCATAGGCTTGATTGTCAATACTTATTTTTTTTACGAATTACCGGTTGAAGTGGCTGCGGTAACAGAAGCAATATTCCCTGCTTTGACAGGAGGATGGTTTACAATGTTTATGGGTGTTTTTAGCTATATAGCTGATGTGACTACTGAGGAACAAAGGACGTTACGTATTGGCATTGTGAACTTATTTTATTCATTAGGAGTGCCCGTTGGAGCAGCACTAAGTGGAATTTTAGTTAGAAAAATTGGCATGTATGGTGTTTTTTCTTTGAGTGCAACTTTATATGTAATAAGTTTCTTCTACGGATTCTACAGGATAAAAGAAGTTAAGCGGACCGATTTAAATTTCGTAAGTATTTTTTCTTCTTCATGTACGTTGTTGGGAACTTTAATTACTTAAATAACTTCACGGTATATGGTTGCGATAATAACAACAATATATAATTAATCTGGACATGTATTTATACATCGGTTGGTGTAAATTAATTTGTATAAAATTCTTAAAATTTTGGAAAATACGCAAGGTTTTTATAATACGCATTTTTTTCTAAGCAATTTTTTGGCAAATCTTTAATTTTATCGTTCAGGCTCATTTGGATTTTTATAAGAATTTCTTTTTTGTACAGTTCTAAATATGAACTCAACAGTATTAGGGAAAACCTTTGTATTATACGATCTTACAATAGTTCATAAATTTTTTATTATACAGGTTAACTAAGATATTTAATTTGTACAACGCTTTTCCGGGCCGAAAAATATTTCACGCATAGGTATAGGTAATAAAATAAACGCATGAAGCAATTAAATAAAAAATATAATTCTGATGAAACCCTTTACAAGTAAAGTTTTCAATTAATAAGTAGTATTTACTTAAATAAAACGTCGCGAAATACTGGGTTTCGAGGGTATAGCAAAAATCATGATTTGTTTTCGCGAAGATGATGATAATTTCAAAGTTTGCTTTGTTCGCGTTTATTTACCATATTATTTATATTATATTTGTTAAGACAACTCTGATTATTCTACCTCGAAATCTGCGTAACCAACCATTATACGATGAACGGCCATGAATGGGCAATGGCGTCCATTCACAACAGTATCATCTTAAATTATATAACAGGTTACAAGTTCAATGCCTAACATTTATTCAAGTGTGACTATAGAAAAAGTCCGTCAACTTGACCTAATTTATTGTTACACTCGATTGCTAAAGGGTCTTGATAATGATCTGCTCGAGTGGTCAATTTATAATAAGACAGGCCTTAAATAATAGCAAAAAATCAATGCTTTTACTCGGAAAGAAATTAATTCATTATTTGAGAGTAGTTATTTTGTTTAAAATTTAATATTCACAACATTAAAATTGTGTACGTTAGTTTAATTATATCATAATTCAAATTATTCTATAACAATGACATTTCTGTATTATATTTAATTATTTTAAACTTTGCCCGGCTTTTTCATAACGGTTGAATATATTGCAATGTTTTTGCTTCTTTAGATTTGTATCTAAAGAAGCAAAAAACATAAAATTTCCAAACAAAATATGGATTAGATTCAACGCGACCGAGACCGCGGGACACATGTAGTCTATGAATATTAATATTTTCCATCAATCAAATATTGACATTATTATCTTTAGAAATATATCCTACTCAAGACTATCAAAGGTCTTATTTTTATGTATCAACCAGAACCTGAAGTATTACCGACCTTTCAATACACTTAAAATGGGTACGTGATATTATACTTGAATAATAAATTGTTTAATTTTATAACAATAAACATTAAATACATGAGAAGAAAAAATGTTAATTTGTATGTTATAAACGTGTACACATTGTGTGATCACGTGAGGCATTAATGCAAAAACATCATTACTTTCAACAATTTATTATTATATCTTATCCATTCTTAGACAAAGTCAAACTGGGACTATAATATAGGTACATACATACAAATCGGTTGCAAACGTTTATTAACACATTCAAAATTTCAGATCATCTGAACGATAAAGAATTTCCATAATTAATAGGTGTCGTGATAAAAGTCAAAACTCTAAATAAAATTACATTTTTAGCAATCTTCTTAATACAGGAAACGCCAATAGAAACATTGAAATATTACAGTTTAACGATAATCTTTAGTGCTAATATTGATTATGATAATGTACTTATTGATGGTTATGGTTTTAGTGTTAAGGATTATGATTTTAATAACTATAATAGAAAGTAGTTCAATATTATAATCTGTTCATACCGACTGCGACCCCATTGGTGGGGTTGAGCTTTCCCGCTAATAAAATTAGATATTTAAACAAGAATTAGCTATTTAATGAACTCCTGGGAGTTCAGTGGAGACCTAATTCTTGGCAGAGTAAAATCCTAAGTTGAATCTATCTATGTCCAAACCTAAGTATTGTGAATAGATAAAGTATTAAGTAATGTTTCTCTGAGAAATAAAACTATTTCGTTTGGAAGTTGTGTTTCGTATCTTATTATAACCAACCCACAATGCGCCATAGGAAACCCCACTTTGCATGGGGCATAGCGGGTCAAATTCCTTTTTTCATTTAAATATTCATAACTCGTAGATTAATTACGTTATCAATATAAAAGTATACATAGGCATTCGTAATGAATGAAGTTATGATTCTAAGTTAAAAGTTTGAATTTAATCACGTCAATTTACTTTTTAGGGATGTTTAAACGTTAAGTACCCTGCTTGGCCCCCCCCTTCCCTACACATGGTTTTTCTTATAACACTTTTATTATCGATTACTCTTATTACATGTCTTTTCAGAAGCCAGCAAAGAATTGCTGCGAATGGCTAAGGGATTTCTTCGATACTAAATACGTGAAGGACACCGTCATGGTAGCATTCAGGCGAGGACCGAATAACAGGCGTCTACGGGTCATAATGCTAGTTATTGTGCTGTGTGTCGTCATAGGACCTATTTATGGTAAGATGAATTTTTGAACCAAATATAAACGTAGAAATAAGAATACTTATAAGGTAGCATAGGTTTACTTATAAGTAGGGGGTAAGTTAAGGAAGCACTAGGTTAAAAAATATGTTTAAGTGTGTATGTCCTTAACAAAAAATACGAAAAAAATCACCGTACTAGGAAAACATACAATAAGGACTTTATTTCTTGGAAGATCGTTCTATCGTAATAAATAGGTACAACTACAGAGATAGTATCTGAGCAAATTGTCTAGACGTTTCTTGGTAGTGAATTTAACAGTACTTATGTAATTTTTATATAATACCTGTATATGTAATTAAAAACATCTCAATTAACGTTCAAAAGTCGATGTTTTGATAAATAGTTGAAAAGACACAATGTCTGAGCCTATTCAATATATCGGATGTCTGTTTGTCGGATGTTTCAATGAATACAAAAAACGTTTCACGTGATGTCAGGTCATATAAAGCCTGTAATTTCCGGCCATTGACTGTCATCCTCACTTTTTATAAACATTTAGAGGAAAATCAGCACATAGGTATCACATAATACCGTATGCGTTTTCCCATTTCACGGGCGAGTGCGAAAAATTATGTTTATCGAGAGCTATTTGAACAGAAATATTTGCTTTGTCATGTACCTATGTGTTGCCTAATGCTATATAATTTGGGAGTTTACATGAATCATTGTGGGATATTTTTTTAACGAATATTGGACCATTTGACTAATGTGTTTCATGAAATACCATCATCATAATAAACTGTGATAATTTGAATAATATGGTTCTCTTAGAATATTGGTCGTTCCATAAGTGTTTATAGTACAGTATATAGTAGTTATCGCTGATTCTATATTGAGCTCTGTCACTAATAATACTACTGCATGTACTGGATGTGCTCGTTTTATTGTTCCATTGTTCAAGATGATGGTTCCCAATAAGGTAAAACAAACTATTTCGGTGATATAACTGTCGATTGTCATTTGTTTAATCGTGCATTGTCAATACAAATGTGTTTAATATTTTGGTTATAAAGTGACAATAATATAAAACGGAAATATAATATGTCTTATTTCTGATTGAAGTCTATCGAGTAGGTAACTCTGTAGAGATTGTAGAGTTCTTCTATAATATAAAAATGAATCGCAAAAAGTGTTGGTAGCGCATAACTCGATAACAGCAAAACCGATTTACATAATTCCTTTTTTATAATATTTGTGGATAAAAAAGGGTGGCTTTTGAACAAAAAAAGTGCAGGGTACAAAATTTCGGGTAGGATAGCAACAACGTGATCGAAGTCGCTTTGGGGCAGCTGGTTTGAAAAATACTTAAGTTTTTTGCCCGAACGGGCATTAGAACTAATAAGTATTCAGTCACTGTCGGGGTTATCGAAAGAAAACTTGTGGGTTTTAATCGAAGGTGTTAGGTGGTACCATTTCATGCTAGTCAGAGATGATAATCTTCTTCCACAAGGTGGACAGGGTTTCTGTAAAAGGATTCCCGGAGGAGTATTTCCCCTATTTATACGAAACATTCACTATGAACGAGAGGAGGCAATTTCATGCTATGTTTTTAAAGATTAAATCAATATTAGGCGGTTGAATTGAAATGTAAATTAAATATCTTAAACGTGTATGTTTATTTACAGGTGAAATGTCGGTGATGTATCTTTTTACCAGATATCGCTTCAATTGGAACGAGGTGGACTTCAGTATGTTCTCTACTTACGCCATGTGTACTTCATTAGTTGGTATGAATGATTTACTTTATTTGGGATCATAATAGGGGGCTCAAATACCAGTATTCCTTTTCTCTTACAAAATTAAGATAATAATTTATTCTACGTACTAATGGTAAATGTCACAACCGTATTTGGTATATGGTTTTGACACTTACCATATTTTACCGGTTATATGTAAAACCCTTAAAATAAACGCAACTACGTTAATTAGTACATAGGTATATATTTCAGTACCATTTTATTTAAGTTACCTATGTATAAGTACCTTACTTATACTATTTATTTGAATAATTATGGTTTCATCCATGAACTAATATTTTATGAACAAATGTAAATTGAAGTAGGTAGGTAAAAGCCACTAGAAAGAAAGACTGAATATAAAAAGGTATTATTTTGAATTAACATGTTAGAATAATTCTTATATTGAATGTTTTCAAATTTACAGGAACTCTATTTTCGGTGGGAGTCTTCAGCCATTTATTAAAATTCGACGATGCAATTATTGGTGTTATATCATGTACTAGTAAAATACTTTCTGGGTTTATGTATGCTTTTGCTACGAAGACGTGGCATATTTATATAGGTTAGTATCTTGTCTTTATCTCTATTGCTTGAAAGTTTCCGACGCTACCAATATAAGTAGGGTTATTAAATGGTTATTTTTTTTCAGCACCACTAATTGAAATATTCAATGGAACATCGTTTATAGCAATGAGATCAATGGTGTCGAAACTGGTGGACAAGGATGAGTTAGGTTTGTCTTTTATCCATTTATTGTCTCTTTTTATGTTATATTTTTTACTGGCAGTATTTGGAGTTAAGAGTAATTATATTAATGGTAGCCTATTAAACAACAGATTAATATAATTTCTTCTTTAAAATATTATTATTATGTAATTATGTCTTATGTTCCTGAATATGCACCTTATTTTGGATTCTACTTAAGGATTATAAAATTACAACTAGCATTGAAAATCTTTTAGGAAAAGTGAATTCTTTCTTCGGTCTGGCCGAAGCAATGATGCCGCTCGTGTATGCACCGATGTACACCACAGTTTACACGGCGACTATCAAAACATTCCCTGGAGCATTCTTCCTCCTTGGGGGAGGCCTTACCGTACCTGCAGTACTTATATTTTTGTACGTATCTTTACGATGTTAGGTTCATAATATCTTGACCGATGAAAAATATTTTCAATTTTGATAAATTATTTAGTCTATGGTAATTAATCCCCACTGCCTAATTTGACTGAATCTAGGTACTGAGAGTATTATTTTTAAATATAGGTACATAGTTCGATATCCCAAGATACATATTATTTCATTCTGTTGATACGATTATGGTATTAAATATGATAGATAATTAAATTGCGGTTCTATTTATTTTTTAATATTTTTTTACTTAAATAGTTGTATTGTAAAGAATTAATCGTGCGGAATCATAGGGCTCGACAACCTTCCCACGTTACGTTTGTAAAAATAAACTGGTTTCAAAAATTCAATAATAAAATTTATACAAAATTAAATTATAAAATATAATTTTTATATCCACACAATCACCCTCTGTAGGTACCTATTTTGACCTAAAACTTTATTTCGTGTTATTCACAAAAAAATATATTTTTCAGGTGGTTATACTTGGCTAATAAAAAACACTGCGCATCGGCACAGACAAACGAATCAGAAAAGGATTCGAAAGTAGAAGAAAAACCAGCAATAAATGGCGTAGACAATAGAGCATTTGAAAAAGATGAGAAACCGGAGAAAGAGTCTGAGTCTGACAATAGAGTTAACACAGAAAATGTTGCCAGTCCATCACAAATAGAAATAGGGTTTACTGAAAGTATGCTCTGTACTAGTAAGTTATAATTAGGTATTAATTACTATTAATATTTTTGAGCATATTTGACATTTATTAGATTTGCGTAGCCTGTACTTCTGTGATATAATTTAACGAGATTTATTATGTATATTGTATTTTATGGCATAGCAAAAAAGTTCTATAACAACATATGATTTCAAAACGGAAAACAAAAAGTTGTTGGTCCAAAATCTTGTGAAATAATTCTTGATCGTTAGATATTTAAAATTTTACTGTGACGTTGCTACCTTACACTGATTCTCATAATCATTGGCATATCTCTTTTTACAATACTAAGTTAAAATGTGATGTTAAGCTTTTATTTATTTAGTTATTAATAATAGTTCAAAATACACAGTGATAAAATTTATTTTATTTTAGAATAAGTCCTTAGTACTTAAGTTGTTTGAAATTCCTATGCTTTGTCAGTATTTCATCACTAAGAGCAATGATATTATATAAATAGATATGTTATAAGAGCAAAATTTTGAAGACACAAAAACATCCTAATTAGGAAGTCTTATCTTTAGGTGATTGGTTGCCAGTGCATTCAAACACAACTGAAAAAACTATCTCTTTTTTTTCTTTTTGGTTTTATCATATATCTCTTTTCTATCGTTTTGACTTGTATGTATGTGTGCTACCACTGCTGTGCGCAACACTTTTTTGTTTATTTGTACAGGTATAACAAATCTATTATATAATATCATTGAATAAGAGTAAAAATCTCTGTGATATTATTTAAACCATCTGTTTAAAAATATAATACATATGTAGATTCAATATTTTTGAATTTTATACCTCACAAACCGAATTTAGAATGAGAAAACTCTCGTTTAACTTAAACTAATTCATATCATAAAAACTTAAATGTATCACATGAAAAACTATATCTCTATATGGGAATAAATAATATTATTCATTGTTATAGTAGTAATAGATGATTGTACTTATTTTTAATAAAGATTACATATTTAAATAGATAATTGTTTTTTCTTTTATTCAGATTAATTAATGTGTTTCTAATCTATTCATCTTCCCGACAATTTCATGCAGCGTATCACTATGAAATCGTACATATTATATTAATGTAAACCAAACCCATCCAAGTATCCCTCAGCACACACTAATAAAAATGTCTTGCAATTTCTGATCATGATTTACATATATTATCCATATTATCATAAAATATGTAATAAGTATACAATTATGTTGTAGTTTACAACCAACAATCCAAGCATGCATGTAAGCCTTTAATGGTTTAAATTATTTTATCTTATTTTTTACAATGGTTAGAAGACATCACTTCAAAATACTTAATTCCTTCAATGTTTGTTAATATGGTGTAGCAGATTTATTATGGTTTGTATTACTATTATATATTTATTTCTAAGCAGAATAATAAACAAAAATTAATATAAATGAGATACATTTAATCCATTTCCTTAATATAACAACACTTTTTGCTTAAATATAAATTCATTTTCTCTCAGTCTCATATCAACATTCCTTTAATCACATCTTAAAGCCCCACCAAATAACATGAAATTAGCATAACATATAACAAGACGCCTTTGGCGAATGGAGATTATAGTATAAATGCTTATAAAATACATAATATGTAATATCAAAAATAATGCTTCTGTTTAGACAGTGCACAAAATTTCGTACACACGGTGAGCGATTTCCTTGCCTGCAAAAGACATATACATCGCTTTGTGGCTGGGATGAACCTGAAAATATTGTTTGATTACATAAATACATTGTTTTAACTTAAAGAAATAGAATTAAAGAAATATTTTTATGTATAATGATGGATGCTCTAAACAAACTATATGAAAATTGTTGGGTATACAGATGTAAGTTATAACAAGCATTTACAAATTAAACAGATAATGAAATCTTTTCAATAAAAGAAGCAAAAACAAAGGTATAACCTTATATTATTGCACATTTAATAATGTATGGTAATATTTGTTTAAATCAAAGTTTTTAAATAATTCTTACCTTTCCTGGAGTAAGAGAACCTTGTTCTCGAGCTCTGCCCACATACAATGGTTCCCCGGCCAAGGTGTTTCCAGCAACAATAGCATTGTGTGGAATAATACCGTCCCTGCCTTCTATCCAACGCACCCTGTCTGCCAGTGCGCAGCACACCTGAAGAATAATTAAAAATTGGGAAAAAAACTTTACACACAGGAGCCTTGTAAAATTCTACCTATTATATATTTATTATATAGTATATATTTATACTTTGGTAAATCATGAGCTCGGCGTTCCCTTGTGAAGCTGCCACGGCTGTTTATTGATTGTCAAAATCTCCAGTTATGATTATAGTTATTCAGTGTGATCCACACTTAGTATAGTAGAAAGTAATACTTAGTTAAAGGACCCCACATTTTTATTTTAGTCTAAGATAACTATTTATTTATTTCTAGTTTTCAGTGCACATAAAAAAGAACCATTTAATAAACATTTACGAAATTTTATTTTCTAGTTTTTTGTATTAAATGAAATTACCTACCAAATGTAGTCCGTCTTAGGTTTAAAATTTTGATAATCATTGTATCTACTATCTATACATCAATCTAGTATCTATCAAATGAAAGGGCTACTTTTGATACAGATATTGAGGGGGTTGTGGAAAAATATGCAATCTGCCATTTTGTACTGGTGGTCATCTTAGATTTACAATGTTATTTGTTTAATTAAATTGTATTGTTATCGAAAAAAAATATCTACCAAATTTCAGATCAATCTCATAACAGGTTCAGAAAGTACCCTGAAATTTCAATTTCCAGTTTTGACCCAAACAATTACTGTATGGGTCGAGCTAAGTAAAACTTTATAAACAATAAATTTAAAGCACTTAAAAATTTGTTACAAAATATTGTACTATTATTAATCACTATCATACACTTATATATTCATAAAATTATATTCCATTTTTATCATCATTTGATTGTTATATTACAATTAAAAAAGTGTGGCTAAAGTGCATAAAATGAGAAAATTTTGAAGACTGATTCATTTGTGATATATTAAAAATATTTTTATACTGATATTGTTAACAAGTTTATACAAAACATTCTGTTTGAAAACCATAACTATGTTGCATCATGGATGACTCATTAAAGTAACATGGACCCGTAATTTGAATCGCTATTGATAAAAATCTCAATTAAATATATTCAAAAAGTAATGACATGTACCTCAAAGTTCTGTACAGCATTTTCATTTCCATTCCAAGGCACATAAGCAGCTTTATGTTTGATGGCAAGCTTTCCAGGGATAAGATCTCCCTCAAATCTAGCCCTTATTACCCATAAAGGACTTTGATCATATCCTTCATAGCCCGCAACCACAGCTCGGTTACTCAGAGCCTGAGCTGTTTGTGTAGTTGCCGGAACCCATTCAACTATTTCTGTAAATTATAAATAACTTATTAATCATACCCTCACATAATGGAGAAATTGATGTAATATGGTAATGTATTGAAGCTGAAATAATATAATTAAAAGGAAACAAATCAACCATGTAAGGGGTGGTACAATCATGTAATTAGCCTGAATTGGGACAGCTTATGCCGAGATAGCATCACCATCCTCCCACAGTAGACCGTGTCAGAAGTCATTGTGTGTCTATCAGTAAACACCAGAGTTAGAGAACCATTTCTCTCACTCCACCATCCTGTATTCCTTTTTGTCACAGTCCTTATAACCTTATTTTTTTTAATTGGCAATATAGTCATCAGTCATTTAACATTGCAACTAATCAGGGGCGGAAGATTATTATTAGTTAGCACCATTCCATTTATAACAATAATTTCTTCTTATTATGTACACATATTATATAATTATATAATATAGTATAATATAGTATAATAACTTACGAATCTGTTGCTGGGGTGTGACATTTGGAAAGCCTGGGTAACCATACGCTGGTGCTTGAACAGGAGCAGTAGGAGTAATATTAGGGTATGACATTGCCGACGGAGGTAGACCCTGCTGTGGTTGCCCCGCTTGCTGACCAGGATACACCGCAAAACCTGGCTGGTAGGGATACTGCATGTTTTGTCCTGGATACCCAGGCATCATTGGTTGACCAGGTTGCCCTGCTTGGCTTGGTGGTGCATTGGAAGGATTATAGATTTGAGGATATATATTGCCAGGTTGCTGGGGAAATTGGGGGTTACCATAGGGATCTGTAATTTTGCAATTTTAAAGTTACTTTAAATTAAAAAAAGCGACTGTTACTTTGTTTGAAATACATACAAATCCATCATGAAATAAAATATAATATTGTATTACTTACGATGCAATCGGATCTATTATTCTATAAAATTAAGTTAGTTAGATAACAACACAACAGCTCGAAATATACTTACATCCAGACATATTTGATTTCCGATTTCGTGTCTTTTATAATAATTATAACTGGTAGGCCCTAATCTTTTAAATACTCGTTTTCCGAATTAATATGTGAAATCACAAAAAAATGTATGCCCTGTTCACTTTAGATAGAGGTAGGTAGGTATTTAATTACGTGGATATCAACTGTATTTCACAACGAAAATAAAGAATGAATCACATTCAATTGAATTGCTATGGAAGTATATTCATGAAGACGGAATTTCGATTCTTTGTATAATAAAGATAAAGTTAATAACTTATATTCAGCACTTTACAGATAAGATTGTTTAATGTTTTGTGTATTTTTGCGGCAACGCTAGCATTTTATATTTTATAATCTATGGAAAACCACAGCTAAAGTATCGTTACAGATAATAAAAGGTGATGGGTTAAGAATCTTTCGGCTCTTTGGCACAAAAAAAAAAATATTTAAAAGTGTATAAAATAAAAAAACATGTACGATTATTTATATAGCCTTTTTTTCACGGAGGGAAATCATTTCTTTACCTTGGCAAAGACGTGGGATAAAAGAAAAAGAAATGGTTCTACAATCTACCGTACTAGCAAAATAGCATCCAAATTCTTTCGATGAAGAAAGACAACTTAATGTTTAAAAAGCCCTGAAAGAAATAGTTCTATATAAAATAATTTAAATCTATCAAACTTATATATATCTAAAATCTAAATAATTATCTGTGTAATATTTTGTCCGAAGACAAATGGTGGAGTTTTGGCGGGAATTGTGCGGCGTCTACATGTAATCTCGATTGAATATTCCTTTTTTGGTGCATAAAGTGATTTAATGTATGATTGTGATAGTGTATCATGCAGTAAACTAGCTAATAAGTGTCTAAGAAATGAAGAATTCATTTGAGAGCGCTTAGTAGCGCCGTTCCGATTGCTCCAAGATTCGTCTAGGTTCTTCGTAAAGTTCACTATCACTTTACGAAGGGCAGAAAGAAATGAAGTGAAGTGTAAAAATAATAAATAAGATATGACCTAAAGGTCCTTGTTACCAGGTCATTAAATTAAATAAAAATAAAAAAGAAGACAAATGGTATATGAATTTTAAAAATTTCATACTTTTTGTGTCAATAATCAGACAGTTAATTTATATAATAATTAAAAAAAGAATATATTCACCGTAAAAGTGTAATCGATGAAAAAATATTGAGATCTGTTGTATATTAGTATTAATGATATTCAAGAACAAAATTAAACACCGAACTGATGTAAGTAGTGACTATATAAAATATACTTTCTAGACGAAAACAATAATATTATACCTACCCGTAACTCGTAAGCTGTAGTGCATACAATTAAAATTATTATACCGTATCAGTGTGGTTAAATAATTTACAATTGCAAATAATTATGCGGTAAAAGTGAGCGTTATTAAAACATTTAAATAATTTATAGACCTTTAATGTTTAGCTGACAAATTATTTTGCTAAGTTTCCATAGTCCAAACGTTTTGTAAATAATTAATTTTACATGCTTGCTTTGATCTCAAACTTGATATATGCAATTTTAAATTTATATGTGATTGAAATATTTAAGTACTATAGATATAAAAATATTGGATCATAAAAACGCTGTAAGATATTACGCGACTAGCGAACGCCATCATGATGGGCACGTCGACTGCGGTCACGACCGCTGTGAGTTCCAGCCGTCTGGCTTGTACCAAGTCTATCATTGTTTGTACTTGTTCGTTATACTTAGTATCTGAAATGTTATTAGGTATAAGTAGCGTCACTAATCTTTAGCGCTGAACGAAATCTGCGCAGAAGTCAAAAATAAGGTATCGAGGGGTCGGCACG
>JADANM010005714.1:6065222-6077963 GCA_026213755.1 Eurema hecabe
ATTGTACCAGTTCCTGTAGGCATAAAGCGTTTAGAACATATAGTTCACCGTAAAGCGGCATTTGTACAGCAACAAGGCCTTTGTAAACCAAGATCTATTCAACAACAGCTGGTACGTAATACGTACCGTGTAGCCAGAATTCATCCGTAACAATTTATTACAAAATATTAAGTGATCGCTTCACGTAAAGCTCTAAGGAAATTACGTGTAGGAGAATGTTTTGGGCTTTAAAGGAGCCCTTTTCAGAGAGGTGTAACAATGCGATATAAATGTTTTGTACATGCCAGTAGGATTATAATATTGTTTGCCTCAACATGAACAAGCTTGGAAAATTGTGTTTTATTGGGTGCGTCTTCTAAATACTTATTGCTCAAATCGTACTACGTTATATAAATAGATGATTAGATTTTCGGTCGACAATAAAAAATATTAAAAACCTTATTAAGAAAAGCGTAGCAAATTTCATCACACTTTACCAGACTAAATAAACGATTAAATATGAAGCTCGAAGGTAACTGCTAAAACTGTTTCAACAACAATACTTGAGTTCCTAACTGTTCGAGTTTGCATTTACCATTACGAGAATACGTATTCAGGCCACAATTAATGGACAACATTGTTCTCAGATCTTGCAATTGCACTGTAGATAAGATTACAGCTGATTCTCGTCTAAGTTCATTCTTATCTCGCATTTTATCTCCGCCGTATTGCAGTTGATATAATTTATTAACGGACGGAGCGACGGTTTCGCGCTCCGAGAACTCTGCTCTTTTAATTATGTATTAAATGCACGACGAAGACTTTAAAAAGATTTAATTTAAGAATATTAAAATAATTGTTGAGAACTCAAAGTCTAGAAATTATACCTTGTGAGCTTTAAGTCATATTAAAATTAGGATATAATACAATGGTAAGGAAATGGGTATTTCTTTATTTAAATGTTCATAACTTATATTATAAATGCTTATGCACATACATGTTTTTTTATTGAGTTTTGTACTTGATCAACACGTAGGATATTTCTTATAAGAGTAGTTACACAAACATCTAAATAATGCAGTATATAACTTAATTAACTTCGAGGTATCAACTTTTTATCCCACAGCGATACCTTTGCGAGACCATCAATAAAATAATGCTCTTAAGATAAGAGGATCGGTTGAGATTATAACGATCAATTGAATCTTCCTTGTGTTTTTCAAAGCAAGGGCTTGTCGAGTGAGATAAGCCGAGTGTTCTTATAAGATTTTATCCAGGTTTACGTTTGTATTAACATTGGTTTTATCACGAGACTAGGCTTTTGTTACTTTAAGGCTTCCGTGGAAATGTGTAAAGATTTTTACAGGAAAGTAAATAACGTAAATGGAAATATTTTTAATAAATACAGTCTTTATTTAGACATATTCATTATTGGTCTCAACATTTATTTAAGCTTCTTTACGAACTTGTATATTTCGTTCTATATTTATAGTTTCGTTCTTTATATAGCTTGGTAAATAAAAACCAGCAAAATGTTTCTACCACTATCAAAATTAACTTCATAAATCATGAACTATTATATTATAGCAAATTGATCCTTCATTACTCTGGAGTTATTTCAGCTTATGTATACAAGGCAGGCGAACACCCTTTTAATCACTTAAAACTATTACGGGCTTAGCATGTTCGAATTATTTGTTACGGCTTCTTAAGTCTCTCAATTTACAAATGAAAGCCTGAATAGTTGTACACATTGTGAAAGCGTATGTTCTATAAGAGGATTTAAATCGTTGTGTACAACAAAATACTTATATGAGATTGTAAATTAGTAACAGAATATTTGGTTTAAAGACGTGTGAGTAAATAAAATAAGTCGGACTGATATCTATTAAGAAGACAAGGTTTAAGTAGAGAGCACTTCGGTGTTAATCTTGTTCTTTTTATCGTTACATTATAAATAAAGAGATATGTATAGCAATTCGCATTTTCAGATATTTCAGAGGTACATTGGACGAGATGGCCGGATTATCCGGAAGCCCATGACATGTGGTGTCCCGCAGGGGTCTGTTCTCGGACCACTTCTGTTGTGGAGCATTGGTTATGATTGGGTGCTCCGAAGACCTCTCCACCTGGGTGTCAACCTCGTATGCTATGCGGACGACACGTTGGTTGCCGCCCGCGGTAAAACTTATGAGGAGGCGGCGACTTCGCTAGTCAGGGAGTGCAGCAAGTAGTCGGAAGGATTCAGGCGTTGGGACTAAGAGTGGCTCTCGAAAAAACAGAGGCTCGTCACCATTTGCGGCACTCGGGTCGAGGATGAAATATCTGGGACTTTATCTTGACTCGAGGTGGAACTTTCGAGAGCATTTTCGCCGGTTATCACCAAAGTTAATCGGTGCCGCGGCTGCGCCCGGAAGGTTACTGCCAAATATAGGAGGACCGGGCTTGACCTGTCGTAAGCTTTATACCGGTGTGGTTAGGTCAATGGTGTTGTATGGTGCATCAGTGTGGGTTGATGCCCTGACGAGCCCGAACAAGGCTCTCCTGCGAAGACCGCAGAGAGTCATGGCCGCCAGGGTGGTGCGAGCACACCGCACTGTGTCGCACGAAGCGGCGTGCGTGTTAGCCGGTACCCCTCCATGGGAACTTGACGCCGAGGTTCTCTCGGAGTCCTCGAATGGAGGAATCGGGGGAATGGGCAAGGATTGCTCGGCAAACTTTGCTAGAAAAGTGGAGAAGAAGGCTGGATGAGCCGAGTGCCGGCGAGTGGACCGTGTCGGCTGTCCGCCCAGTACTAAAAGACTGGCTGAATAGGGGGCACGGTGCACTTACTTTCCGACTGGCGCAGATTCTGTCAGGGCACGGTTGCTTTGGCAGATATATGTGCCACGTTGTTAGGAAGGAGCCTACGCCAGCGTGTCATCACTTCTCAAACAGCGAAGACACGGCCGAGCACACGCTGGCAGTATGCCCAGCCTGGATGGAACAGCGGACGTCGCTGGTTGAGGTGGTAGGACGCGACCTATCATTGCCAGCTGTGGTTAAGGCCATGATTGGCGATAATATCTCGTGGAGGGCGGTTCTCTCCTTCTGTGAAGATGTAATGTCGCAGAAGGAGAGAGCGGAACGGATTCGAGAAGACAATCCTCTCTCCAATCCAATCCGCCAACGCAGACAGGGGCCAAGAAGGAGGGCGTATGCCCAGCAACTCCAGCCCTTGTAAGCCCTAGTGTTGTGTGAATGGGGTTTCACACCACCTTAAATACAGGGCCAGGACGGTTGTGGTCTTTCTAGCGTTCCAGAGAGGGTTTTTAGTCGGTATTTGCCGAGTCCGACATAACCCGTCCACCTCCCCATGGTGGCCGGGTATCCGCAATAGGATTTTCCCTCTGGGAAAAAAAAGAGGTTAATAGCTTATAAGTTGTTCTTTAGGAGTTTCTTTTATATTTTTCAATAAGTTTATATTATCCATACTAATATTATACATGCGAAAGTCTGTCTGTCTGTCTCTCTGGCTTTCCATCACGTTAAAACTACTGAACCAATTAAAACGAAATTTGGTACACATATGGTCTAGAGCCTGAGATAAAACATAGGCTACTTTTTAACTAGAAAAAAAAAGAGTTATAAGGGGAGAAGGGGGGGTCGAAGTTTATATGAAAGTCCACGCGGACGGAGTTGCGGGTAACAGCTAGTATTACATAATTTCGAATGGTAATGCCAACTCTGTTTGAGAATAACTTAAGTGCTAAACGGAGAAAATTAGGTTATTATAATGAAGACTAAGACTATAGGATGGGATAAAGAGCAAACGATAAATGTGTCCGCTGGTGCTTTCACTTAACAAACATTCGCAATGACATCTTTGATGAAATGTGAGTGTGGTACCACGTTGGTATAGCCCCGATAGTACCACATTACGATACATGTAAGATATAATATTCCAAATATAATACATTACAAAAATTCGGCAGTATATCGTGATCTACTCACATCAGTCTCGCAAGACAATTTTCACTATAGTGTTATTGAGTGCGATAAACACACAATGGTTTCCAGTCATAAATATAGCTTAAGTTATCGCCCAGAAGATATATAGGGGTAGGTGAGGGTGTCGTATCGCTCTCTTGACAGTTATTGCGTTTTTTATTCGTAAACCCCCCAAACAAATTCTATTTATAGGCAGCCGTGTTGACAGTAACGTGAAAATATGCGAAGAAAACGACGAGTATATTTGCAGATATCAACTTTTTCACAGCGAGGACGTTTCTAATATCGATACTTTTTAATATTGTTGTGAAAGGTCCCCGGCGAATTCTTGTTGCTTGAGGAACAATTTTAATATCTTGTACGTTTTATGTGAAAACTTGAGGTGGAGAGGGAAACATTGAATATCAACATATTTCGAGTTGTTTCGGCTTTATTGGGTTACGCGAAACATAAGATTGTTTCAAGGTTTAACTTGAAGATTATCTAATGATCAAGCCCTTTATTTTAATTATAAATGTCGATAGGTATACGGAACGTGATGACTCCGAAAATGTTTGCACTTAATATTTTAAGCAACGACTAGTGGGCATTGAAAAAATATCTATTTTACAAAATATTGTGCTGACAATTTTCATAAAAATAAATTGGTCAGAGTGGGTCTAATTATGATTAAGAGTTTAAATGGGTTTCGAAAAGTTAGATAGAACGCCGCTGCTGTCCTTAGGAGAACTAAATTAACGAATGACATAAAATTTATATTTACATAAAATTTATATTACATTAGCAATTACATATTTTAGCAATACATTTTTTGTAATAAAGAGGTTCAATAAGGTTATTCATATCTTCAGATACATATTATTTACTGATAATTCTGTTATAAAGAGAGATTTAGCAGTGAAACGTTATAGTCTTCTATCTAGAAGTTCTTCTATCTAGAATTAAGTCACGTCATTTGTTAGTGACATTGGTTATGTTTCTCAGAAAAATATATATAAAACTATTGGCAAAATTGTGGCAACACAGCACTGCCATTTCACCGGGAATAGAATAGAATATATATAAAACTAAATTATTTATTCGATAAGTTTTTGTACGGGTGAAATCGCAGAATATAGCTGTATTACAATACTGTATATAAAATAAACTTATGATTTTCTAATCTCATTTCCGTTCAATATTGACTTGCATATACGAGTCAAAGCCACTGAACACAATACAGAATCATAATTTATGGCATCGTAAAGTGCTCGAAATCCACAATAGCGAGCTAAAATCATAACTGTCTACATAAACACTGGCTTTGTTCATTAAATTGTGTGTAACCAAATCAGTGACGATATTGGATTAGGCTCAACGCTCAATTTCCGCAGACGGTTCGTATCAACAGGAAATAACTGATAAGTTTATGTGTGTGGTTAGAATTTGATCAGATGAACATCATCATATTTTATCAGTAGGTAATCTTAGTGACGGAACTAGGACAATGACAATCAACTATCACTAACTGTATCGGAGATACCTACTTAAGAAAAATCATATTTTCGAAAACGACATCTCTTCAAACCAAATGTCGTTTGGAAAACTTGTGCAAAAAATACTGTTAGTATAATATTATTGGAGCAAAAGAAAATTTTCGCAATTTTTTTACAACCGCATCAAATTGAGCTTGAAAATTGAGTCAAATTGAGTGAATAAAGACAAATGAGTGGTAATAGTGGCGGTAAGAAGGCGAGTGCTTCATTCGTCACGAAAAAACCACTAGAAAACATTTCAAGCAATTTCTTAGCGAATGAAAAAGTTTGCGGTTTCAATTTCCATTTCACCATTCTCAATGCAGTCCATAATTCGCCGTTGTTCTTCCATTATTAAGGCAAGATGCTCGTTACCCTCATTTAGCTGCAAAGAAAAGGCGGCGAGAAGCAGTTGTTTCAACTGGAATGAAATTCATAAATCACTGATACCGAGATTGCAGACGGCGCCGTTTGGTCTATTTCATGCCCTCTGCATATATAATGGATTTTATACTAAAGTGCAGCGGGATCATATTTTGCTCGAAACTATATTTAGATCTCCGAGAAAAATCATATATTGTCGTTATGTATCTTAAAATGTTTTCCGGTACAACGAAACATTCGTAAATTCTTAAACTTAATACTTAATACTTTTCATTGAAAATATATGAAATACATTAAATATTTATAAGAAGTAATTCGTTAAAAATATATACGCGTTTAAAGCTTCAGCAGGCTATTATACTAAGTTATAAAAGTGAGTAAAATAGTAAATTAAAAATAAGATATAAAAATATAGCAATTCATTTCGCACATCGCTGCGTCTGCAAAGAAAAGAATTAACGACCCATTCATAATAACAATACCATTAGGATACTTTAGACTGTGCAATCATTTGAATCATAATGAGACGTCAATTTCTTTTCCATTAAAGCCCCTATTATCTCAGATTTTAAAATAAAATTACATTTCATTGTGTAAAGCCCGAAGAGATTCTTTAGAAAAGTTTTTTTGTAATTCTCTTATTGAAAACGTAAGTTCGTAACTCGTGTTGAAATTTCTGTTTATCGGGTGTCGGAATTTGACACGGGATAGACCTTTGTCTGTTTTCTGTCATATTTGGAGAATAAACTCGGGGTCAATTTTATTTGTCAGATGTTTTTAGGTACCCAACTTTTAACTATATTTGATGTGGAGTTCATCAAGATGTTTGTTTGGATTTTCTTTTATATATACTAAGAATATGTACTTTCTAAATGTTTTTCTTTATTTTTTTGGTAAAATCTTTTTTCTCTGTAGAAAAAATAATACTCCTTTTTAATATATATGTTAGCATTTGTTCATTCTTACATATCAATGGCGTGCGGAGTACAGACATTCCCAGGTTATTGTAACCTGAGAATGTCTTCTTTCTTTTGATCAAAAATATTATGATATTTTTCAACATCGCACACCTGCTCTCCTGCTGCCTTTTATTAAGTTGTATTGATTTTCTGATATTTAAAAAATATATGTACTACGTTTGTTAAAATACATATTATATCCCACATTCTATAAATTTTGAAATTATGAAAATGTCTTATAACAAGGTACCGTTCTACCGTTTGTCCTTAATTTTAAAGCACCGTTGCGGTGATTCTTGTATTCCAAGTTAAACCTGAATAATAACTAAATAACGAACCAAGTTTACAAAAGGTTTAAGCTTAAGATGAACAATTTCTATTAATTCCGAAGTTGACTCGCACATAGTCGCAGGAGCAAGCTAATTATATTAACTCTTGTTACATTGCCGCGTATAACGGCAAATTTGAATAGAGGGATAAGAAAAGTTAGTTATCTTATGATAATTGGGAATGTATAATAGAATGAGTAAAGCAACGTACTTGAAACATAATATGAAATGTTTTAAATAATAGTTCGATTTGCGCTGTCGTTTTGATACAAGACGCGTAAGTTAATACGTTATCGATACGATTTAAACGTACCTAGTGATAATATTCCTAATGATGATTATTATTGTACAAAAATATATCGTTTAAAGTATATTTTCTGAGTAAATATAAATCGTTGTAGACCGCATTGTAGTTATCGATATTCACTTATTTAAAATTATTATAATTAATAAAATTATTATTATTACAATGCCTGACGTTTTGTTTGAACGTAATTATTATAATGTTACTCTAAATATGACATTCTATTTATTACTTTAATTATTTGTTTCAAATTGATATCATAATATGTGTTTACTATTGCCTTAAAAAAATACTTGCATGCGGCTGAACATGCCCCGAAATGTAAAGAAGACCTTTTGCACCGTGTTTTAATGTAAATAAATAATTGATGAATGTTGAATTATTATTTATATCTCTCGCTCTGTCAATTATAATTCCCAATACAAGAACGTGAAGATACGAGTATATTATAGTTCATCTAATTGTCCGTGAGAGATTTTATCCAGGACGTGTGATTGTGTGATATAATGAGCGGTACACCGCCGCCGCACAATACTGTGATTTATAGCGTGTCACAGCTATTGTTGGTTTAATGAGATTGCCCTGTCAACTAAACCCACAGAACAAACCATTCAACCCTTATAAATCATTATACCTTACTTTGTCTCACGCATAAATTAAGCCACGATTAATTATGAAGCTTTGTTTGGACTTATGGTTGTAAAATTTTTAGCACATATAATTTTATACGTATCTACACTACTAGTCAGATCAGACAGGTCTCTCCACGTAAAATTCTATTCCTATTTTTTCAAACTGTTCCGGGAATATTTATGTTTACTTATAATGTGGCTAAAAGTATGAAAATTTGCAAATGTATTTGAATCAATCTAAAGATACCTTCAACCTATCAAAATAATAAAAGGTTTACAATATTTATATTACCATCGTCGCAAACAATAAGACTATTTAGATTAAACCAATAAAAGTAAGATGTAAGACTATTTAGATTAAACCAATGAAAGTAAATCATTTTAAACAGAATGTAATGTCTTTCCCGATAAGAACATTTACAGGTGAAAAGCAAAAATCATGGGAGCAATGAAAGCTACGCGTTCTGTGTAGACGGCTAGAAGGAACAAAGCCGATGAAAACACCTGCCTTACAAACTTCTCCGTCGAGATTAGAGTGGTCTCTACAGCGCATTGTTATTTCGCGTTTATCAGGGCGCTTTATAAAATATATGGCCGAAGGACCCGCCCTCTAACTGTGCAATGAACTTTAAATCCCCTTTACACCTGGTGACGCCCAACGAATACAGTTGTTGCGGAATAAACGCGATACGATCGTATTTTATACGACATGCAAAGCTTTACGACTTAAAGTCTAAATAATTGTTTAAGCGCTCAAGTTGAGTTTTTATCGTGGCGTACTTTGCGAAGCACGCTCTTTGTTGAAACTTGATGAACTATCAGCGGCAAGTGCTCTCTATTTACAAGTTCTATCTATCGAGTTATCTAAAGTTGAAATTTTGTTCTTTACAATGAATAAAGTTTGATGTTTATGGATTATTCATTTCGCCGCTTTTATAACAAACTCCTTTTAATTTTAAGTTAATGTTGTTTAAGAGGAACTAACAGCTTAATAAGGAAGTTTCTTTATCAAAATACGTTTACCTTAATACCTTTTTTTCCATTATAAGGCAGTGGTTAATTTGTAGGTCTGTAAGCTTTACGATTGTCCTTTGGTAGTAGAGGTTGAACCTCCCAGTTGCATGCATAAAAAATCCTGATAGTTCGTCAGACAGTGCTCTAAAAGGCGTGGTTACGACCAGACATTCCCGTATAAATCTATCTGTACACGCACGCTGCTTGATCGTTATAGTGAACTTGAGTAATGTACTGATATATTGCTAAATTAAACGTGAAATTTTACAGCTAAAATCATATTATCAGTCAAGAAAATCATTAAAAATATCACATGATTTTTTCGAACCATTCTAGTACAGTATGTTAGAATTACATATACGCCATTAAACAGCTTATTTTTAAATTAGTATCCTTTATAGGACGTCTCAAAAGGACCTAGTAGCGAAATATCATTGTTGAAGCCTTTGCTTCAATCCAAAAGTCAAATATTGTGGACGCCCTCTTTTTAGTGGGGAAATCCTCATAGAATACCAATGGACCTCGGGGAAGGGCCACGGGTTATGTCGGATTTCTACCGACCAAAACCCCACTGTTTGCAATCGTTCTGCCGCAGTGAGTGGGGACCACGGGCACCTTCGCAGACTCTTCCGCGAATTGTGGAAGCATTGCCCTGCTTTATCTAGAGGACATATTAAAATTCGTTAAATATAAGTACGAGTTTGGTAAACATTTATCTTGGGTCTACTCAGATAAAATGCGCAAAAGTATTTTTGTTCTTTCTCTCATATTATCTTACTAAATAAATTGAAAACGTTTCATTTTAATACTCAATTCAAATGCTATCAATTTCAGATTGGAGAAATGACCTATTTTAGTACAAAATATATCTATTTGATTTAATGCAAGATAGTGTCAAAGCCAAGGAGGTCCGACTCCGCAGCCTTCCGGAACATTGGGTGAGCGAAAACAGGATTTCCGTGTTACGAATCGAAACGTTAGTGCCATTTTAGATCTTACATCATATCGTTATAAGATTTTGATGACGCTTATATGTATTTTAGAAATATTGTGTCCATTATAACAAATAAACTTCTCAAATTGTATTTATTATTTTTTGTAAGTTAAACATATTAAACGTTACCAAATTATTAAAGCTATAATATTATGTCGCTTAATAAGATTCCTAATGAATATGTACTTAAACTCCTTTAAATCTAAGTTGTATCACTACAAAGTATAAAACAAAACCGTTTTCTTTATCTTTAAAACTATGCAACCGATTTTCTAGCGGTTTTTTATCAGATAGTGATTCGTGAATAAGGTATAATACTATAAGGTATAATAACAATATACATACATACATAAATGCGGATAAAACCTCGGCTCGCGACTTGTTATAATATTATAAAATAAATTCCTTAGTTTTCTGTTTATTTAAATTCAAAAGATAAACACGGATCATGAGGATTTACACAAATGAAATATTGTTGTTGGAAAGTCAATTAACTTGAATTAGATAATATAATCGCTTTGAAGTTGTCCGCGAGATGAATAGCTTTAGCAGCAAATTAAAGCTTAATCCTTTTTCAAGAGAGATTATGACCAGTTATCCTTTAGAAGCTGCTTGAAAAAAGTGAAGCTCGCTCGAAGTCTTCCGACGTAATTAAAAGAAATAAAGCCGTACAAAATTTTTAAATCAACCGTTTTAAGTCATTTAATTGATTAAAGTACGTTGGCTGAGGGCATTGTCCTTTACGTAATATATATTTATATTTTTTTTAAATTAAATATTATGTAAATATGTCTATCATTTATAACTACTCTTTTAAATTAATGTACGTCAAATACAATAACAAAGTCGGGTCACTTACCTTTAACTTATCTAATCTTAACTATGGTTTTATAATTCTGTATAGTTTGAAATCGACAATAACTCCTTACTTCAGAGAATTGAAATACCTCTCCGAAATAATAATACATTGATTAATTATTAATGATCAATGAGTTTTGAATTCGTCAAAGTTACAGCTGATTTACGCGGAAAGGACGAAAATAATTTAATGTCAGACACAGATAAAAGAAAAAATCTGTGTCTCCTTTTTTGAACTATCTATGGAATTAACATATTAATATTCTATTTCTATATTGTTCTTAGTATAGTAAGTAAGTATGAATAACGACAGGACAGGTTCATAACGACTGATTAACTAAAGCCCTGACGTGCGGTCTTGTTTCGACGCCCGCATCCCTCGTCAGTTTTAGTACTTCATTTACATCAAGGAATTGTGGTTCATTAACGTACGAATCATAGGTATAATGCATATGTTTGCATGTGTACCGCTAGGTACGTAAACCAGATTAACATAATCCTATTAAACCAAGTTAAACTTAGTATTGATAAATCCATTAAATTAACCTTTTCTTCCTGCTCTGGTGGCCTTGAAGTGGCCTGCTTCCTAAGAGATAAGGCCGCCAATTGATGAATTTTTTGTGTTATGTATCATTTTATAGCATGCTTTATTTTTATTTTTTTTACTGATAAAGTTTTTTATTTATTATTAGATAGTTAGTCATGCTATGATAGCGCTAGATAATTGTTTTCTTATCTCTTTATTTAATTCCCTTTTTTATATTTATAAATTATACGTCATTAAAGCTTTCTTGTCCTTGCTCTGGTATTAAAGGGTGGTTACAAATCAATAATAGACTAGACTAGACTCATGATATTTAGCGTTTTAAGTTTTAAGATACAACTTTATTTCACCGCTCCTGATTTCCATTTGCCTTTTTAACATTAAAATATAACTCCTGTCCGTAAGCAATCCTTGCGTTGAAACTAAGAACTGACTACGTAATTGCATTTTCAGTAAATCTCATCCGAGAAGGACGTCTCCATTATTTTATACCGTCTCCTGAATAAACGAGATAGATTCGGGATTAACCTTTTGCTTAGTGATGTCCATATTTTATAACAATAATAACATCGCAACTTTAATATAACAAAGGCCGAAGGCGTATTTATCAAGGCAACTTGTAAATTTAATAAAAATGTTCCATTAATTTGATTCTTTCAATATTCTTTTGTGTTATCTATGATTTAGATTAAATTTTAATAGGCATAATATACTAAAATTTTAATATCATATTATACGAAAATAAAGTCGATACTTCAAGAGCGTTTAAACAAAATAACTTTATAGCTTTATACACATCACAGAAAGAAATTTGTCACGTAACAAAGCGCGTAGATTACGGTTAATGGAATTGTAACTATAGCATATTATTTTTATTACACGTTGATACGAAGCTTATTCTAGAACAAATGCGATTATTTGCAATGTATCTTTGTTTATTTGGCAACACTACGGCGGAAAAGCCAATGCGGTCCGATTAAGTCCTAAATCAGTCTGTCGTCTCGCATAGATAAAGCCGGTTAACTCTTGATTTCACGTGTCCCTGCCTCTTATATCGGGCGGAAATTGCAAAGAAGAGATGCCAAGTTACAGTCCTGGGTCTTATTTATTTTTATTAAGTTGGCCCAAGCGCCGACGACTGTGTATAAACACTGGCTACGTTATTGCTCTTAGGGTAGATTTGCGACGTGAGCGCGTCGTATTGTGATACGGAGTGCCGGCTAATTTATTGCCAGACATT
>JADANM010005714.1:6086454-6100906 GCA_026213755.1 Eurema hecabe
CTAAATAAATAACATAAAATTTAAAAGAGTGTGAAGGCAATAACGTTTATTACTGTACATGTAAATATCACGAGTCGCAAATAAATCTCATATAAAAGGTACCTTTTGTGCTTTGCAATATGAGAAATTGCTGTATGAATTCAAAGGCGTTCCTCACACGTCGTTAGGCCTGTCCGAGCCAGGTGCTCGCTCTTATTGAACATCTAGGCTTGGCGTCATGTAAGAAATGAATCATACGCCGTATTTACTGGAAGATGACATTTCTCGAATCGGCCCATTAATTCGTAATGGAGCGACGGAGCAACATTTCATCTGTTTGGCTGCACACCAGCGTTCGCCACAGAGCTATTTTCGGTAGCGTATCCGAAAATTTATAACTATGAGTTAGTTCTAAATCGTTGGATAGCGGCAAAGTAAGTGGGATTTATGGAATGCCTCTTTACGCTCTATTTGTTTATATCTCATGTAAGCCAGAGTCTGGCTTGTTTTTTCTTCAGCGCTTGCCAATTGCATTAAAACTTGCCCGATTACGGCATAGTTCCTCGATTACGAACTTTCTTGTATGCTCCTCTTTTATTTCGCAGCGGGAACGAAAACAACATCCGAACAAGTTTATGGTTTTATTGAATACGTACTATTTCAGTGCATGTATATATTATTTTATTATTTCATGCACATGGCAATGCTATACAAATATTCTACCCTAAAAAGGGGCACTTAACATCTAAATAAATAAAAAACCTCCCCGTACTGTCGAAATTGTATTACAAAATTAATATTCTTTTAAATTTAGATAGTGCGAATTCCATTGTTATTTAGAGATCCGGATGGTACTTGTTGTTTTATTTGGATGAAATTCAATTTCAAGCTAACCAAATATCATCGAACAATTTCAAGCATTTCATAACGGCGGGTTTTATTGAAGGCGACGAAATATTTTTGATTGATACGAAACGAATTGTCCGTAACTTGGTCACGTTATTTGTAAATAATAAATAAGGCCATATGATATTTAAAATGACGCGTAAATTATACGTTTATAATATCGACCAAGTCGTTAATAATTCATTCTCACTCTTTTATATAGGCATTTTTAAAGATTATTTTTCTTCGTAGTTCGAATCTTTTATCAATGTTAACCACTTTCCATCAAAAACGAGATTCCTATGCTCCACTATTTTGACCAATATTATCTTTGAACATCAATAATAAAAAAAAATCATATTACAAAAAGGTGGGTTACTTTGTTTATTATATAATGATGTGACTATATTTTAATAAAGATCTTGGTCTTCTAAAAGCTGCCAGTTCTGTAAGAATTGTAAAGGGTACTGGAGATGTGTTAAGCATTCATTCAATATTGATTATATTAGTGGAAGAATGCTCATAAAACTACTAAGTTCCTGTACAAAACACTACAGTTATTAAAGAGCCATTAGAATTGTCCAGTATACTCATTAAAGTCACTAAACTTTTCTACTACTTTCATATTTTTTCTCGACCTCTATATAACGACCAATTTGTTTACGTATAAGAGGTTGCATAACTTGGCTCCGAGTTTAAACGAGGATTAATGTCATTTAAAAACTTTTGCAAACATCTCTTAAGACTTGTAGAGAGTTAAGAATTTTTCTGCAAGGTGCAATGAATCTAGAGGGTGGTTATTAGGAAGTTTTTAAAGTAGGATTATTTGCGTTGTCGGAGGAAACATTTTGCAAGTTATATTAACCTATGAAAATAGCCTTGTCACTTTTTCAGCGGTGTTACATTGTAACTTAAAGCTAAATCTATTTAAAGACTATTTTGTATTCCTGAATAAGTTAATATATTAAATATCTTAAAACAAGTCTTCGCTTATCTTACCGATGCATACTTTAAAGCAGCAATATCTGCCATATGCAGACAATAAATGTATATAAACAATAAATTCTGAATTCTAAATACAACCAGGCAAACCACTACAAAAAGCCATACCGTTGATTGTCGTTTATCAAATACACAAAAAAGTACATCACGTATGAATAATAAACAACGTCAACATGCCAGCTAACTAGTTAATGCATTCTATTTCAGAACAAACTAAATTCAATCATAGATTTTAGATGCGCATAAAAATATAATGTATGAACACTAAACGACTCCATTTATTTAAACCGAACGTATTTGAAATAACTACGCAAATGGTTGAAATATTTATTTTAAAAGCAATCAGTTTGTTTGAATTTTAATTCGAAATAAACAACACACCCATTTTGCTATATCAAACGAATGTGAATTAATTTTTTATTTGAAATGAACAGTTTAGTGGCTTTGAAAATCGAATAACTTGTCGTTAAATATTTTCAATAAAGAAGAAATTTAATATTTTAAATAATTATTTAAAAAAGCAACGGTGCTATATCATTGTTATATACCTATATAGTATATACAGTCGAGTGATCTGTTTCTGAGTCCCTAAATATTTTATATTAAAGGCAAATGATATTACTGAGGTTTGGACTTTTTTCTTATTTTAGATAGATGAGCGCTTGACCACAGAATGACGAGACCAAAAAAAAAGTAACGATTTTTATATTAAAAAAAATTTTAAATTCTTTAATCCTTTACAAATACAAAACTGTACTAATTGCTAAGAAATTTTAATTCCAAATGTAGGTATGTAGATACAAAGTCTGTTGCATTAACGAACTTGGCGAAAGATTTTCGTTATTAAACTTTCTCTCTCTCGACATTTTATCAGATGTTATCTTAAATTATACTTCAACTTTTCTCCTCTTTCATTTTAAATGATTATTAAAAGATTCCTTTTTCTGGAGCTAGCTCGCCAGTCTCGTATCTAATTTAGCATACTACTATATTATTAAAGTTTATTATTATATTTCAGTCGGTTCTATAATATGTGTTTTATATTATAGTACCGACTGAAATATCGGGCTTGTTACTACTTAATGTATACGAGTATCATGTTTGGTGTGGTTCCTTCTCAAGGAAACCTGGCACCCAGAAGTGACACATACAAATTTAACCTTATTTTATTGTATTTTTTTGATAATCATTACTTTTTGCTCTTTTTACTACCCGAAATAAACATTGCATGATACAATGAGGAAAAGAAAGGAAATGTGAAGAAATTGGCAGATCAGCAGTAGAAACAAAGTAACTTATAAACGTTAGAATAGCTTGGGTGCGAAGAGATTTAGGAAGACCTGCGTCTAACAATGGACTGTCTGAACGATCTTTACCTCAGTTAGGTAAAATACTTTACTTGAAATAATTTTTTTTAAGATAAGAAAAACCTCTTTTAATATCGGCCAAATATCAGTATAATTTGTACAGAAATCTTGAAAAGTCATGAAGGAGCCGGTTAACATGCGATGCGAAGATTTATTTTATTACGCCATTAAGTCGTGGCATCCGGAACGCTAATACGAAAAGTTCAACCGCTGTTGTTTTTTTTCTATATAAATTTTATTTCATGTTCCCATGTTCCGGCACCGAACAGCTTCGTATTCGCAGATAAATTTTACTGTCGAAACTTCTTCGCTAAAAGATAATTCCCTCTTATTTTTTCTTTGGATCGCGATATCTGTCTGACTCCAATGTCAATGCTCGAATAATTTATTATATTAGAATAAAAGTAAAATAGTTGATACAACTTTATTTTCTAAACAAAATATGCAACATGTTATAATAATGAAATAAAATCGTATTTCATTAGTATATGTAATATTAGAAGATGGTATGATTAATACCATTCTATCAATATCACATACATATTTAAAACAAAGAACTTATTGTTATTTTGGCCATCATATAGTGCTTCTAATTTAGTAATTTTATTTTTTGCGAATCGATCACATGTTCGATGTTGCCTACTTCGGTGCTAGAATGTTTACTATTTATTTTACTAAAATTATTCACCTAGTTCTTGTATAGTATACTACTACTAAAATTGTTACTTATTAAAATCATACACCTAGTTCTTGTATATAGTAAAGACATAGACGTACATATTCAAATTAAAATGAAATCCGTTCATACGTTCATACCACACTGGAATCTCTTCGAAGCGAGAAAATCAATTCTGTAAAACGCCATATGATCAAGAAAAAGCTTTGCACTTATAAAAGCTATGTTAGTAAGCATAGTGAGCGATGTTTTGTTCCGATTGCATTTACATTGTCTGAAAAGGTTCCGCTGGCCGCATCGAAGGCAAAAAGTAAATGTAGACCGATGTATTTTCAAGTAAAAGGAAAAGAATTCGATTCGAACCCGATAATATTTTATTAAAATCCAAGCTTGGAAATTGATGCGAAATGTTTTGCAGTTTTTGTAAGGTTTTAATTGAGTATCCGTATCTGAATGTATTTTATTATTACGGAAGAATTTCAAATCCATAAAGGGTTGTGATATAAAATATTATCGTTCTGTCTTAGGAATATATTAAATTATTTTGTTTTAGACTAAACAATTGTGTATACTAATTATATTTTTCTATGAAAACTACTTTAATTAAAAATTGTTTTGAACTAACTACATAGGTAATAACATTTAACATTAGTATGCACCTTTTGTCTGTCTGTGTACACGTCAAATTAAACCATGTTTCTAAACTTAACCAACAACCGCTTTTAAGTAAAAACTTTCACTTTTTCGCATCGATTGAATTTTCCGTCTGTAAATTCTATTATTTTGTTGCAAATTGAATTTACTGATCACCTTCTCCGTGACTAAAATACCCGGTTACCTCGCAAAGTAATGAAATTTTCCTTGATACTCGCATTAATTGCGTAGGTACGAGCTCTGTTGCATTAAATCCAATATTTTAGAACGAATTCAAAGTGACAATTCTGTTGCTGTTATATTTTATAAACACATTATAAAGTTTGCAAATGTAACTAACAATAATATTATATTAAATAGATATGTTAAGAGCGAAAATTTTTGAAGATGCAAAAACATCCTAAGTAGGACGTCTTACTCTTAGGCAATTGGTTGCCGGTGCTTTCACGCGCAACTGACAAAACAAACTATCCCTCAAAAGAGCGAGAGAGACGAAACATTTTTGTTGGTTGTTTATTTTTTATCTCGTTTTGAATTAAATTTTATGTGTGCTGCTGCTGCTGTGCGGAACACTTTTTGTTGCTGTATAACATATCTATTAACTATAATATCATTGGTAACTAATATTACGAAATTGTAAAAAAGATTCTTAAAATTTTTGTAGTTTAAAATATCAAATACAAAAGTTATATAAACAAAATATGGCAGGTACTCCGCGTTTCAAGTAGACTTATTGCATTTTTCAATTATCTTGTCGTAATTTCAAAAATGTAGTTCTGAGTAAAGTTTGTTTGAACATTTCGGCCGTTAATCTGCCAGGGGATAAACAATTGCGGGATTTATTGCTAGTGGAGTAGGAATGTACTTGTTTCTTATTTTATTTCTCGTTCTATTAGTACAATACTATCGTTGTTAGTAATTTTATCACAGTAAAGGTAGTCTTACTAAAGAACTTAGTACTTAGTACTTATAAATTCGAAAGTGAGTGAGATGGCCGTATATTGGTAACATTGTATTTTTCTGATAATACTCGTAATGTTAAGAAATTGAACGCAGATTAAACTTCTCACAAATGCACTCAGACCACTTTTTACCGCCTTCAAAAAATGAGGAGATTTCACAATTAGTATTTATACTTTCAAATACTTTGTTATACTATAGCAATATAACACCGAAAAAGAAATGATCAAGATAATTAATCTAGCATAGACCCTATAGAAACTTCGTATTGAAATATTCAGAAGAAACTTACAAATCAATTAAGAGAACGTCTGTAGGAAACAAGTTCAGCGAAGGATCTAATTACAAAGACGTTCGCCAAGTCTACGACTTCGAAAATTATTACAGTAATTTTTCACTCAAAACTTCCATCGACAGAACTGAGCCGCTTGGGAGGTAAAGATTTATTCACAAATAACAGATTTCGGTCATGTAGACACCTTAATTAAAAAATGGCCCTCTGTTCGCTTTCGGATAAGTATTCGTTTTCAAAGCTCATAACTTATTATTATGTCGCACGGCTTTTTATTTTTTATTATAATATTCCAGTTTCATATTGAATTTTCAACAGCATAGTGTGCAACTATTATATATATTGCACTGTTTACTTCGTTTTATATATAATTTATACTCGACAATATTCTTCAATGCGCCAGTATATTGGAAAAAAAATTAATCAATACTTGTATGGTTGGATGAGCAAGATGAAACATTTCATAAGTTTCTTGTTGTACTGTGAGTTTTCAGAACAATTGACCTTAACTGTCAGCAAACAAGAACAAATCGGGCCTGCATCACATCCAGGCACTTAGCTAAGTAGATAATTGATTTTCTATTGTTTGCCACTCACCGCCGCTCACAGTATGTGCTCATTAATTAGTCGGGGAAATTTCACAAATACATTAAACACTCCAGCCTTCCTTGCTCAATAACAGCGAAGTAATTACATACTCATCAAACATGACATAGGCGGTTAATATCAAAGCGTGGCTCGTCATTGATTAAACTAAATCACTTGCAAATGGGAGAGCGTGTCACCATGGAGAGAGTTATAGCGACACTAGTCTAAGCTCTGATGCTATGGTAAATAATAGTCAGCAACGAATAAAAGCAGTTTTATGTAGCCACTAGCCGTGATATATGAATTCATAGTTTGTTTTGTGTTTGTTAATATCCTTTAAATACATTATTTTATTTTTGCAAACTATGTAATATCTGAAAGAACTTGAAGATTTTTGTTTTGAAATATAAGACACAGTTAGATAAAACTTAAGATTATATTTCATTCAAATTTTACCGTAGAATAGGTACTTAATATATGCGTACTGTAGTACCCTGTGTTCTTGTTATATATTAGTTAGCGTAATTTATAAAGCTACATATGTACGTAGCATATAAAATAGAAACCACAATATCTCACTGCAATAGACAGCGACACAACCACAGCACCAAACAGTCATTTCGCACATTAAGATAATACATAACACATTGCAAATGCTATGTAATTCTCATTTATCATAGGCAGATAGGCACGCCGGTAATGATTTCCATTACCGCCTATGGCCTCATATACAAGAATTAGCTGGATGCCATTTGCGTCATTACCAAGTAATTTGATGTTGAGATTGTCTCGAATGGGGAGATATTGGAATCGCAATTCCTCTTGCGTTATAATGCAATAACATATTCAATCACGAATTCTAATTATAACATCGCTTTGTTTCTTATTGTGTTAAATTTAATTGAGTTATATTAATCGTTTCATATTAAAGGACCTTCATTCATCATTGGATTCTTAATTTATTATCATTATAATTACTTAAATATGACATTTATCAACCCCAATATCGGTTTGATCTTGTGTGTATACACCATCCCACAAAAATTATCGTTATAATTTTATTTAATTTTGATATCATGTTTCCACCAATGTAAAACACATAGGCAGAAATAGTAGCTAAGATATAATTTTGAGACAACTTTGAAATTGTCTAGTATATAGATAAAACCATGATCAATAAAACTGTAAGTTTAAGTCTATACCTAACCTGATATATGCAGTAAAGTATTTAACATTTAGTTCTTTTCACAAAGAACTTGTATGTATTTAGTTTTTTGTTCCAAGCAATGTGAGATGGTTTCATTTATACAAAGCGCTATTAACTGTAAACGAGTTTAAAAAGGATACAATTTAACATTAAGTAGAATAATTGCGCTACATACGAACTAACGAGTCCATACAAAAAGTACAATCCCACAAATGGGGTGCAGACGTGAGGTTATATAGAAAAAAATGCCTGAAAAAGAGTTCCTATTCCAATGGCAAAAGGTCGAAGTTAGTTTAGAAGATTGGATCTTTGTTTACGTCCAGGGTCCAAAAAGTTTCTCAACGCTTCGTTAAGCTAGACGCCCGGGATTACACGACACTGATTTAGATTGTTACTGAACATAGTAAAGTGAACACTAATGTTTGTTAGATAATTTAGAATACATTAGTTCGGAAAGCAATTATTGCGTACGAAGTTTGTTTATATGTAGGTCAAAGCTCAACCTATACATTTTTATGTTTTTAATATAAGATTACTAGAAAGTAAAAGTAAAAACTGCGATCATTTCTCATTCTACTTATATCAAAACACCAATTTGAATGTTCAAACTTGAACAAAAGATAGTTGGTATAAATAAACTGCTTACCTTGCCTTCACCGATTCGCGAGTTTGAAAACTATTAATAAGCCCGTACGTGAAGACAATGTAAGATAGATTAATTGTTTATTGTTTGCTTTGGAAATAGAGTGCTGCGGGTTCGACTCCCGTGACGGGTCACGCGATCCGTTCCGTGATTCCCAGTAATTTTAATGTTTTAAACTTCGTAAACATGTACATTTCGTACGGGTAATAGTTTTTCGAAGTTTCCAGATAGATTACCATTTTATGATATATTCGGAAAGTTTTAGTCATAAAATTATTTGATTTAGTTACCTACGACTTTAGATCATAGTTATTGGGTAATAGAAAAAGCAGCAATCATATTGTGTGGCAGAAATCGAAGAATATCTCGAAATGATAATGGTAACCGTTTAATATCTAATATTGAACTGGTTTTCTTTTCTATGAAAGGGATAATAAACGTAGACAAAAGCCACAAGTTACAATGTCCTTATATTAATTTGATTTCTAATTCTAAATTCAAATGTTAATGTTTAATAACGGAATACAATTTCAAATTTATTCCATTAAATAACATACAAAAGGAGTAATACTTACTTTTATGAGAAAAACTGAAATAAAATAATACGAATATTTATTTATTTGCGCGAAAGTGTACAATCGTTTCGTAAATTTCGATATAAACTGAAAGTATTACAAGATAATATTATTTATTTAACAAAATGCTTTATAATGAAATGTTTAAAGACACGTGAATTTCGTTTAAACTAAGCCCGTAGGTGACGAATGTTAAGCGGTGCATAAAATCGTGCAGTTTAGATCACCCGAAGCGATTACTGCAAAACTAATCTCAACTGCGTCCAACTAAATAAAACGTAGTTCGGAGTACAAATAATTCAAGTGAATTACGGCAGACTATTAAAATGATATTCCAGCTAACGGTTAGTTCGCTGTATGTTATATCAATTATAATTGATCGTATTATTTTATTTCAGTTTTTCTCATAAAAGTAAGTATTACTCCTTTTGTATGTTATTTAATGGAATAAATTTGAAATAATTATTAACAGTAAATATTCGTTGCTATTTTTAATTTAAAGTCAACAAAACGTATAACACATTCAACATTACAAATTGTTAACACTTATTTTTTAATAGGTTGAATGGGTTTACTATTTTTAACAATTATTAATGATGTCATTATTTTCTTTTACTTCACGACACTTCACCATAGACACAAAGACACACACACCGCACAAGCGTATTCAAGAAATAGTAGTTTTTTGTTACCTAGTTCTTAGAGAACCTAGAATGAAGATTACAAAAACAATTCAAGTTGCATGGTATAATATTCAAATACTTATAACCGTCATTACCTATGTTGATACAGTTCAAATACGTAGATCAAAAATCTAAAAACATTTTTTTTTCAATAACCTAAATCCCGGTTTTAACTCACTTTCTTTTCCGTTTTAACGTTCTAAAATAATTTTCACCGAATATAAGAACTATATTTAGAAAGTTGAGTAAAATATTTCATCTAATTCATTACGCGTCATTTTACTTAAGCCACCATTAGAGGTGTCGGTGCTCAATAGACAAGTGTCAAACTTGTGTCCCAAGAAAGTTTTCATTGTGTTCCTCCTGGATTAATACGTGAACTTCGTAAAGGGTTATCTAAGTTTCGGGGACTACGTTTCTATTAATTACCCAACTTGGAGCGGATCGATATTAATTAATTAGGAAGCCGAGTTTGTCGTACTCCTAAATCAGAGAGAGCTATATCAAATAGCTTAGTCTAGCGACAATAATGGATTATCCTATTTTAAAATTATTTTCTATAAATAATACGAATGGTTTATGGAAGAGTCATAATTAAAGCTTTAAAGACACGTACACAAGATCATAGATAAATATATAATTACAGAGTAATTGTAATATTGTAACTACGTCACCGATTTTTATGCAGTTTTTTTATTAGTTAGAGTGATTCAAGAGGAAGGTCCATAAAATTAATACATGTGGGTTAAACCACGGGGCGCGGAAGTCTCTAAATACAATACAACATATTATACCTAATTTACCTACATACAATATCTAAGTATTATAAGATTGTGAATGAACTCGTTGTGTTCAATTTAAGGTCTTGCAGAAAGAGGTAGCTCCTAATATATATGAAAATTCCTCTTGTTTGTAAATAGTTAAATATTTAGCAAAATAATAATTTCCATTCATTTTATCAACATTCTTTGCCTTAGACGCCGTAAATAGACGTCTAAATAAAAACATTTTTTCATAAATATGTCATTTCGTTTTCATATCGAGCTAAATTATAGCGAAGCGAAAATCATAAACTTGGCGTGTGCTTGGGGAATTTGTATTGAACAAAATACATTGCCCATTAAAATGAATAACGAAATCTAACTTCGCTTCAGAATTAGAGGCTTCATGTTCGCAAATGATTCCTATAAAATCTTATTTAAACATTATACCTACTTGGAATAAATTTTGTTTTGGATAAAATATATCTAAAACTAAGTAGATGTTCATTTGATAGAACGTTGATCCCTAGACAGTGTGAAAAATCAGTACAGGAAAATAGTATGGCAAAAAGGGCAGGTTAAAAACATCTCAAACAAGAGCTCTCTCAGACGTTCTAATGCTAGGTGCGTGTGGTATTACTACTACACGCTATTAAAAGCGGCGGCGCGACGGTTGGCGCTTTAGTTCGCCTATTTAGCCTTAAGAAAATGATTTTACATCGTACCAATCCATCCTTGCCTGTATTAAGACATTAGTCCACATTTTTATTGATATGATTTGAATCTTATTCGTTTCATAAACCAATCAATAACGAGTAAATAGGTAATGTAGATTTCTTGAACATCCTTACAAAACATTACTTCTAAAATCACATTAAACTTCGATTAACATTAGCGGTTGCTACCATACTACTATATTTAAAATAAAAGCGATTACGCTTAAAAACTAAATTACCGCAGGCGCGAACTATTGACACGCGAGAAAGTACTCAGTCCCGTAAAATCGAACGAAACTTTCTAATTAAGCAATTACAGAAAATGGCCGGGCGTTAAAGAAGGAACCTAGCATATGTTTATGTTTAACCCTTGCATATTTACGTGCAGGTGACGTGTTCCTGCATACTTAAAGTCTAAATACCATGATGCAATTTTTTATGTACTTACACGGTGCAAAAATTACTAACTATTACGGAAATTAGCTCAACATCTATTATAAACGTTGCTAAGTAATTTAAATAGTTTTAGTTATTTATTTCGTAATTTACATTTCGCCTAAAGTAATATATTATTATCTCGAAATTTGAGAATAATGTTGTCTATAGTTTGGATATCTAAAGTTCGTTATTACATCGTATCCGAAGGGCGTTTTTTCAATAAAACTTCGCCGACTGGTAGCCCGGAGCGACGGACAAAGATGTCAATCACGTGACATTACGGGTTGAGCTATGCTTGTCAGCATCGATCAGTATTTTGGAAATGAATTTATTAACGCTACGCCGAGTGAGCCATTACAAACTTTGTTTGCCTTTTTAGCGTCGAGTTTTTACAGCTTACTCATTTTTTGTTCAGTGAGTAGTTGGAATGTTCTAAACTGTTGAAGTTTAAAGTATTGTTCATTGAATTAACATTGAAGTTTTCGACGCAATCATCTAAAATTGCGTCGATATTTGTAGTTAACATTGTAATGTGAATGATACATATGAAATGTAGTGTAGGTATAAAAATATTCTAAAGTTGGTGAAAACTTTAAATATAATAAATATATTCATGAATATGTCTGGTTATAACTATGATCCCGGTTTGCATCAGATAACTGTTATTTATAAACAGCGATAACACTGATATTCAATTAATTTTGTGCCAACAAACATAATTGACAAATTTTAATGTATACGGTTATAAATAATTGAGCTACATGCAGTCAAATTTAATTAAAGTTATATTATAATGTAATGTAATCCTGAAGATTACAATACCCACAAAGATTTTCTTCTTCTTTATCTCGTACTAGATTCGCGGTTTTACTTGTTTAATATCTACTCACATTTTATAGGAGTAAAATTAGAGCCAACACACGATCCATACTAATATTATAAATGCGAAAGTAACTCTGTCTGTCTGTCTGTCTATCCGTTCATCACGCTAAAACTACTGAACCGATTAAAACGAAATTTGATACACAGATAGTCTAAAGCCTGGGGAAGGTCATAGGCTACTTTTTTTTTAAATCAACACCCAAAAGGTTGCAAACTTGGGTTGAAAACTTTTTATAATTTTACGCTTTCACGCCCAAACCGCTGAACTGATTGTAATGAAATTTAGTACACTGATGGTCTAGACTCTAGAACCCAAGATAAAACATAGGCTTCTTTTTAACTGGGAAAAAAGGGTGATAAGGGGCTCAAAGTTTATATGAAAGACGCGGGCAGCAGCTAGTAATAAATAAATCGTTTATTAAACACATAATAATTCATGGTAATTACAAAAAAATAACAATAGATGAATTAGATCGCCCACTTTAAAAAATAATGGCAAAAAAACACAAACTTCTTATAGTATTAGTATATATAAGTATAGATAAGTATAACCTAGCTATTTATAGATAAGTAGAGCCTGAACAATAAGCCGGATTCTCCTTTTATATCTTATTGAAACCTACGCTAATTGCAATACTTAATAATAATCCTAAATACCAGTCATGAATCACAGTAGGTACCTACTATAAAAGAAAATAACGATCAAATCTCAGAACAAATACATAATTAAAGTAACAAGGCGCAAACATTTCACGAACAAAGTAACGTGACAGTTACCGTATCCTGATATTGATATATCTTTATTTCGTTGTCAGTATGTAAATGTATACGACATAGACAATATAGCAACTTCAATAAAGGGCGTCACTGGCAGCGTCACTCAAACACGGCAATAATATCCACCGGTGACAATGTTTTTACAGTTTGCTCTTCAAATATCACCCTTAATCCAACGCTCTAAGGCTCACACAAACGCATTTAGCACTAGTATACTTATGACCAAGTTGGACAGTTTGACAGCAACGTGGTAAATAGGGCGAGGTAATGTACCTGATGAATATTGTTATTAAACTGCGAAGCATCTTATTGATTTTAGCTCGTGAGCCGCGAGTTATACATATAATAGTATATAATATATAATCCGCGTACATGATCTATAAGAAAACTATTGTGTAGTTCAAGTGACGAAGACCTTCCAATGAGTAATATTTGTATTGAAAAAGAAATTTTAAATGCACGTGTTTCGTATACTTTTCTTATTAATTTCTTTAAAAAAAGGTTACATTTTTAATTTTAGGTTAGTTAAAAATGTACTACAATTATTCATGAATATAAACACGGTGATTTGATGTTCGCTTTTCTAGCTTGAAATAAATTCAGACAGTATGCATCTATACTGTCTGAAATTTTTTCTGAATATTATTAGATACTTTTAGGTCTTTAACTCTACACCATCTGCGTATACAGAGGTAAATTAGATCAAGCTTTTATAAAAGAAAGGTCTAATTTTTTAACGAGAAGAACTTTAATTTAAATAGCCGCCCGATACGGTATCACGAACATCACCGTAGTTTTTACAGTCGGAACCTGAAGCTAAATGACAGTTAAACATTCCGCAGAAATAAAGCAATAAGCAAACTCATCTGGGTCCAAAAATATCGCTCTCGTTGATCAATACCAGCGAACGATTAAAATGAAATATGATATCGCAAAAAATATAAAATTTGCGAGCACTCAGTTGAAGCTTTAAAAATCGTCCTTTTGTTTACGACGCAATGAATTTCCCATTTCAGACACCTGCCCCGGACTAGAGGTGCTTTTGTTCTCCGGGAATAATTTAATAGGACGAGCTAGCTGCGAATTGACTAATATAAATTGTGCGATCTTAATAACAGACTGATAAGGTCAAAGGTTGTGGTCTGTAGATTTTCGTTTGATTATATATACCTAGTTGTTATTGTCCTTAGAGATTAGTGGGTTATCCACATTTCACGAATGTTATTAAATGCGTAGTATGTGAGAATTGAAATAAAAATGCGAAACAATGCAATTATTTAATACGATAGAAGTTTGTTTTGCAATTAGAAAATAGGTTGACAAATAGTAAATCCCTTTCTAAAGTGTCGGTATATAATTTTGTTATA
>JADANM010005714.1:6101006-6122939 GCA_026213755.1 Eurema hecabe
TTGTGATACGGAAAACGTTCCGGTTTATCCGTTTGCTCGATAATCGAACGCATAAATCACAATAAAACTCACAGCAGGGCGACGCCATTGCTCTTAATTTATGGCCTGGATCCAGGGCACTTTTCGCGATGAATTTACAGACGAAACTAATCAACTGATACTGTGACGTTTGGTTTGTTGTTAATTACATTGCACAGTCATTACTCCAATTACATTGCTTCGCTACGAAATAGCTAGTGTAGACTATACTATAACATATTCTAATGTAGCTATACTAAAGCAATCTGAAAATAACATTCTTAAATCATTCATACCCCAAAAATAACATTATCTTCAGCTAACTTATACGTTGTACAATTCTTCGATAGAACTACATTTTATATGTTAGAAACGAAGACATCACTAGTTCCATAACTTTTAACTATTATACAAATTAAACTACCAAACTAAGATCGGTTTCAAAATATTATAATCAGATGTACGTACCTAATAATTAAAAGTTGTTCAACTAGTTCAGTGTTTCGTTTCTTAAATGATCTTAATTTGTAATTTTTAATGAAATATACTAAAATTTAAAGCTTAGTAAAATAATTCCACTCTTGTTACCTTATTTTAGACACAATTAAACGCTACACTTACAATTATATGCTTACACGTCAGCCTTTAAGAGAAAACAGAAGACTGTTTTTGATTCCAAGCCGATAAAACATCATAAAGGTATATATACATATTTTACAACAAAGTTTGTAAACCTTTTCGCGTTTTTCCCATAACTGTAACATCATCTTTTTTCACAAATTATAAAACCTTATTTAAACATCAATATATTTTCATATACCCTAACACCGTTTCCAATTACCCTCAGCGCTGACATGTAAAATAAAACATATTCAAGCAAACGTGAAATAAAATCATACGGTCGCATTAGCCGGAATACTAAAAGTAACAGTAAAATACGACATCGGACGCCGAGTTTGTTCGGGAAAATTTTTACATTCTTACATATTCCGTCCACAATGTATTCCGTTCCGTCAGGTTAATGGCATCGTGAATCATGAGAAGAATGTTTAAGATGACCCCGAGTCCGGTCTTGGGATATATTTATTTGAAACTGGATGTTATGTCCGCTATGAAGATATCCAGTTTACTATGTTAAGCTATCGACAAGATGAAGTAGTAAATTACGTTGGCAATTTCGATGCAAATTTTAATAAGGAGACAACTGAAAGATGTTTAAGTGAAAGATGTTTGTAAAATGAAAACGCAAATTTCGGCTACCAGCACCGTCTAATAAATCTATAATTCCAAAACAAATTACACTTATTGTAAATAGCCAAATAAACAACCTAAATATAACAATAAATTATTTTCCACCTTCTGTACGAAGAAAGCTCTTGAAATATATCGACATTTAATTTTCCCGATCAAGTCCGTAAGTACTGCAAATTATTCCATGAAGCATCCCTTAGCCATCAATAACCCCTATTGATTGAGCCCAATAATGTTTCCTTGTGTATTTTCTTTATACGATTTCCTGCTATTGTGTACACAACAGTATTGACTCTCATGATCAGGCTATATCGGTTATTTTAAATCAATAAGTAATAGTTTATTCTGGACATTAAAAGGAACTGAAATATGAAGTAGGTTTCTATTATATCTATTATATTTTGCATTTGAATAATATCGAACTTTGACGAAATGTTCGGATAAAAATACCAGGCTATCTATTTGCGAATACCACATTATAATATACATGCTTTCAATAGTGTTGTAATGAAAACAACTGAAAGCTAGTGTTGGGAATTTTACGTTGTTACCATCAGTCATACGTTATCAGAACATCAAAGATCCCATTAGTTTTTGTGCGAGATCCATTAAGTTACAGATATCGATAATTTATATGGTATAATTTCTGTGTTTGTAACAAAAATGATGCGTCCTAAGTGATCGCTTTTCACCCATCTGTCCCAACATCCCACGTAAGTGTGACGTCAAATTTCATACTTACTGTTTCTCCTTCGAACATTTCTAAACTTTAGTCGTGTTTCGAGAAAACCTCAAGCAGCGTCTGCCGTTCATCTTACTTATGTTTGTTTTTAGTTACACATGTTCCGCGCCGTCTCTTTAATTACGTCACCAGCGAAATCCGTGCTCCTCTGTTAAGGAATTCATTATGAATTCGAAGTTTAAGCTGCCTAAAGCTACAACTCATCAGCGTTAAAAAGTTTTTAGGGAATGTAGCACTTAGCTTTATGCGGTATACACGATGTTTGGAACACCCACATTAAATTAATTAGACTGCCAACCGGTCTCAGGCATGTTTCTTAATTATCTCAATGGAAACTAAGAAAACTTAAAAGTTCCTTAATGTATTGCAGCCTTTACGGGAAACTTAGTTCATCTTTCGAAATTAATTTTTGCATTCAATATGGAAATACAATTTCGCTCCGTGAAGAACTTCATCGCTCCTATTAATAATTCATAATAAATGCTTTGAACGTTTCATTATTGAGTCGTCCCAAGTTGCTGGCGAGTCCGCAGTCGTTATACGGTATATTTTACTTAATGGCTCTTTAATAAGAGACGGGACGTTTATGCGGTACGAAGATCTTATAATCACGATACATTTCTAAAGCTACGTTTCAACCTAAATACAGTTAATTAAATATCGATCTAGGTATAATTGAAATAATATGGTGAATCATTTGAGACAATTATACGTCCATCACTGAAAGCCCTTCCATTTAGTTTTATTCTTTAAATAGCTTAAATATGACTATAGAGCAAATAAAAAGATTATTTAAATTGATAGTAGAACATATTATTACAAGCGAAGCTACGTTATTACTGGTATTATGCATTTACGAGCACGAAATGTAAACATAGAATTGAAAGTTTACCTGTACTCGTATATAACCATATATTATCCTTATGGAGGACCCAGTTTGTGTCAGGTTGAGAGTAGTGAGGGTACTTTTGTCGCCAGAGAGCTGCCATAGATCAAAGTGTAAAAGTATCCAGTGAGCATTACTCTTTAACTGTCAAGAACAACGTTGGGAACGTTCGCGCTCAAGGAATCTTATCCACAGCGCTGGATATAGAATAAGTACCTACTGAATGTACTTAATAGATTTATGAAGGTCTAGAATAAAGCACAATATTGCATATGGTAGATTTGTAGACGCGCAAGATTGTACGCATATTTTAAGGCTAGAAACACATTCGTAAGATCTCTTGCGACCGCTTTAAGGTAGGTGTGTAAGTGTAGTGGTTTACTTATCCCACTGGCTTGTTTTCGCGGTTTTCTATATTATTTTGTTCATGTGATTTGATTATGCGGGTCTAATCTTATGACATAGCTTAGTTTATTGATAAATAAATATATCATATCATTTTACTTCTCTCTTACTTAGATTCATTACAAAATAATTTAAATATTGCCATACAACATCCTCTTTATTAGCCTTGTCCCACTATTACAAATTCAACTACAGTTTCATACAAAGTTATTACTTGTATAAAATAAAATAAAATGCAAGTGCGCGTTTTAAAGTTTTAATGATGAAAGCACAAAGAACTAATAGAACCCACAATTTACAAGTGCCAATTAAAATGTTCATCAAATTACTAAAGTTTTACCGTATCTCGGAACGTGTCGTAGGTGCTACCCGAGTGTATATGTCAATTATCCGTCCTGTCTTGCATGTACGAAGGTTCATCTAACTTCAACAAAACTGAACTATCAACTTTGCATACATACTGACGCAAACTTTAAATACGCTCCCAAAGTTCTTGCGGTGAGGTATTTAGCTTCTTGTGCTATTGAATAAATAAGTTAAGTCGATATACATTTGCTATTTGAAATATCAGCGAAATGTATATTGAAATTAAATCTTAGTGAAATGCAAAAATTTCCGGTAACCGGGTAAAACATTAACTTTACTAGAGTGGAGAGTAAAGAGAGTATCAAAAGTTTTCGATATCATCGACGATGCATTCGCAGTAGAACTTCAGAAACCAGGCTGTTGTATTTACCACATAAAAAACTAATACCAGCTATATATATGTATCATATATATTGATGTAGCGTCAGTTTCTCAGCAATAGTATCTGATTACAAGGTTTTCTTTCAAAGGCAGTACGCAGTAATCTCGTATATTTTAAATGAATTACAACACTGACACCAGTTTCCCAGAACCTACACCTTACTTTGCTCCTTTGAAATGTTTTTTCATTATTCAAAAGCAAAAGGAAATACTCGGAAGCAGGTCAGTGCTATTCTAAAGAGAATGCTTAGATTAAGATGTTTTTAAAAGGATTCCTATCTAACTGCAGTTTTTCTTTGTTTACATAAATCTAAGACCGATTTGTTTTTATAAGGAAGTAAGTTCAGTTTTATATTACATTTTATAAAACTTGTTTAGTTTTCTTGAAAGCGGTGAGTTGGTTAAATTGCATAAAAACTTGATGAAAAATATTATACTAAGAAGCAACTGACTTGTTCGTTATAGTGAAAGTAAATTGATGTTACTTGACGAGGAAGTTTTACCGTTGAATGTAATTTATATGAATTAATTTAATTACTTCATAATTCAGTAACTTATATATTATCCTTTTTATCATACTCTTTCTTGAAAAATTGTAAGCTTTATACCTATTATATAATCACGTTAATCACAAAATATATAGGAACTTGTTAACGGAGTGTCTACACAACGAATATATTCACTGAAACTCACGCGGTGAAAATTCCAAAGACGTGTTTTGGTTATTTAAGTAATGCACCTTCCAAAGTTTAATGTAAATTAACAACGAAAGCGCCGACAATCTGACAGGGCTCATAAAAAGTTGGCACACTAAACTTTTACTTTGCATATTCATAGCGAAACTCACTCGGAAGTTTTCGGTGAGAAATTATTATAATAATTTAACACTAACTCCATCTGTCCTGCGGCTACGAGCTGTATAGAGCTCGCTGTACAATTTGTTTTGCATAAAACACTTTTATTAAGACTGACGACAGATTTGTTAAACAATATTGGCGGCTTTCCCGAAGTGTTCTCAACTAGAACTATGACGACAGTTACAATACGAGAAAAATGAATGTTAATCCAATAAAGTTATTCGTACGATCTTTTTAGTAAATACAATATATTTAAAATAACAATTTTGCACTACCATCTGTTTCACTGCGGTTTCTCTAAGCCGTACAAAGCTGGCACTACAATAATTTCAGTGTAAAATTTCAATATCAAGTTTCGAACTGAGCCATTTTAATTGATTTCAACACCCACTCTTCTCTCTTGTTTTATTCTAAAATAAGAAATGTAGCTTCAAATTTAACTTGTGTATTTTAGTATTATTGTCTATACATTTTATGTTAAATTATTTTGATATTATATTTGTTACATTATAATAATATATATTATGAAGAACGATTCATATCCTTTTCAATTTACGCCATAACATTACACAATTAGAATATAGGTTTATTGACTACTTTAATAAAATTCGCTGCGTTAAAACGAAAAGTTGAATGTAATACACAAGGGTTGTGTAATTAAAAATCAAGCTCTCGCTTGTCTTACTGCAATATTTTCGTAGGGAATTGAATCACTGCCAAAGATTAAAGAAAAAGTCTAACACAGATTGGCGAGCGGTCTCGCTGCCCATCAGTCACCATTTTACTTTTTATTTCCACGGAACGTAGAGCTGAAAATCCATTAGATTTTTTCAATCTTTTTGAGCAAGACATACAAGAAACATCGTCGGTTTTCCTGTTTTAAATAGAACGTGGGCTGCTCATTCATGATTTCAAAGGCAAATCTGGATTTGGGCTAGGGCATTGATGTCGGGGAGAGACAAAAGAGTGGCCCACTAGAAGATTTATGAACTCGCCGCATTGATGTGGGGTACTTTGGGCGGTGAGAGATTTTTGAACAGTTAATGGATTCTTTATTTGTAAACATCTTTGATATATATTCATATATGCTTAATGCACCCTCACAATACAAATTTTATTTTAGAATAGCCGTTATGTCAGAAAAATCCCGATTTTTTTCTCATCGTAAAAAACATCCTGGAATTTCAACGGACATTTAAAAAAATAATTGCCCAAATTGGTCCCAAAGTTGTTGAGTTACTACACTTACCAATACATTTTGTGATTCATTGTTACATTATATGTATATTTATAATACATTTCATTTCTATTTCAATTAATAACTCAGTAGTTACAAAAATTTCTTCATTTTAACCCAATATTTACTCAAGAACAGAAGTATAGTAACACTATCGTATGTCCGAGCAAGTTGGCGTTGTTTGCAGACGGTAAACACTAACGGCCCCCGTCAACACTTGAAAGAGAGGCCTTTTACGAATATTTCATAGACTCGCCTCAATTCAATATGTCAAAAGAACAATGCAGTAGAAAGTCCTACTAAGTGTTTATTAAGTAAATAGATTGTACTTTAGAGGTTGTGTAAACATGTTTGAATAATAACAATTAATTTTCTTAGAAGCTGTCACGTTCACGTCACGTAGACGCGTAGTAATATAAAGATCATTTAATTTTACGAGGTATGTAGTTATCTGTTCTATTATTTATAAAACTGTATCATTTTATTATTCTTGCAGTTTCATCGAACAAAAAGAGGCGTACGAATCCTCTAGTAATAAAAGATACAAACACAACTGTTAACATAAAAATCAGCAACCATTCACAATAACATTTATAACCCCTTTCTATATTCCGCGCCGCACCTGAGACCTTAAGGCATTTGTTTACTTTCGACTTCAGCACAAACAAAATTGCACCTTTTAAAATACGGCATCTTGTGTGTTTTTGCATAAGTTATTTGCGAAAGCGCGCTCAGCATATCGCCCTGAATATTTTATCTATCCAGAGCTTACTGCGCCCCAAAATATTTCTTTAAGGCATTCGGAACACTAGCCGCCAAACTACGTTGGATGAATAAAAATTTTCGCCATAAAAGAACGTTTTATGACCATTTTGCTAGTTATAAAAGACTACTCATAAGGCGAAAGCTTTTAACGGAATCACTGTATCGCGTGATATTTGTAATAAGTAATAACCCGCTATTATTTATTGATAAATGTCGGTGTTCGTAATGTAAATCGACTGTCGTTGAATGCCTTTGATGTTCCTTTCAGTAGCTGATGGTCGGTACTTCGCTATCTAAATGTAAATGCCGTAAATATGTGTCGATATGATATATGTACATGTATTAAGGATATTTGAACAATATTTCTTTTACTACATTTTATAGGGATTACATATTTTACTAATATAACGTTTAACGCTTTCTATTTTTTGTTATTGCATATTTAATGTTAAGGAGTTCAACTTTTACTTACGAAACCATTTTAAATACATTTAATTAATTATAATTGAAGAGAATTAAATTACATCAAATATATTAATAAAAGTTTGAACAAAATACAATCACTGACAAAGTTTGCATTAAAAACAACATTGTAACGGGATTTACCCACTGCAATATTCCTGAATAACATTTGGTGCTGATATAATTTATCGACGCGTTATCAAAGCGTCACAACAGAAGCTTATAAATATTGCAGTATTGGCGTAATACAGAATACTGGACCATTTGGAGCTGTCACCATTTATTATAAACTTTATACGAAATGTTGAACTGACCTTATAGATATTTGAAGATTTAGAACCCAATAATTTCTTGGATCCAATCCATAAATTATACATTTGATTATGGAATTTAGACTGGCTTTTCGTAATTTATATGAAGTAAAAGTCATTAGTCAGTTAGTATAATTATTTATTAATGTAATGGATTTCGTATTGAATATTTTAATGCTAACTGAAAGTGACAGTATAATTTTACTTTTTATATAATTAAAACTCCTAATTTTGATTCTAATAGATGCCCTAGCAAGAGTTTAAAAATTAAAAGGAGTTTCCAGAAGTAGTAAAATAAATAGGTACCTAAACTAATAACGCTCATATTCCAGTGTGCCAAAAAGACGGACGGAACAAAATGTACTGCTTAGGATAATTGAAACTGATTGCCAATTTCGAAAACGACTTAGGAACGTGTTGGAATTGAAAAATATATTACCTATTACGAGCAAGTTGTGTACGGAGGTTTTGTCCGCGTTAGAACCTTCCTATTTAATATATTTATTTCAGTCACTTATATACAAGTTTTTTTTATTTAAGAGGGGAAAACGATGGTCTTCTGATGATAAGTGTACAAGTATACATCGGTTACAATATGCAAATGAATAGTTACATATAATACCTGTAATTAAACATTAATTCGAACGCATATAACCAGCTTAACATAACAAGATAATATAGCGCTTCAGGAAAATCCCATAAAACCACAAAACATCGAAAATGATTTATACTACCCGATCTGTTAGATAGGCTTCGCGGGTGCAAAAACAGATTATCGAAATCCCAGTTATTTCCAACAATCGGTCTACCACAGGCGTCTGTAAATACTGGAGGTGACATTAGGCAGGTAAATTTAATTTCGGGTTTCTAATCGTTTTGAGTAAGGTCCGTCTTTATGTTTATTGGATTATAGAATTACATATTATATTAGTTGTATTATTTTGATGTTTATAACCTAAAACTTAATAGGTGTATATTAAAACTTTTGATATACGTAATAGTCGATAGTGACGCATATTTACTCCAATATCAAAGCAATGAAACCACTTAATACTTACAATGAATTTTATACAGCTATTTTTGTAAAATTATAAAAGTTACAATGCCAATTCTAGTTGTATTACACGGGTATATCACAACTCAAAATAATAACAACATTGAGAAAGGAAAAGCATATATGATAAAAATAGCAATTCACATTAAAAGAAAGTCACTGAATAAATAAATTCGCTGCTTACTACATCAATGTGACGGTCGCATCTGAAAGCCTTCTCGTCATAAAAGTATCGACTTCTAAATAAAAACCGTCCCTTCAAATCTGCAGGGACAGGAAAATATAACGTCGCTTTGAATTTGTTTTTTTTTGTTTATTGTTTCATTTTATTGGATTGTACCTTACTTGTATCTTTGTAAGTACGTAAGAACTAATATCGGAATGTTTATTGATTATTTAGGTAGCTTTAATAATTTTGAGTCGATCTATTTACCAAAGTTTATTCCTATTTTATCTTCTTACTATTTCGTAACGACTTCATTAGCATTGTATCTAAATAGCATATTAAAAAACAATGATATTTATAGTAATCGTTGTATAAGATTTAACATTTGATAATATTGCTTCAAGCTATGCCTGTATGTTATGTGTTATGAACATGAAATCCATCATTTTATTGCTAGACGTTGAGGTGCGGCTAATGTAATGAAACAGAACTGACTTTTTATACCGATTAAAAGTGTTGCTACATTATAAACAAGGAGATCGGTGGTTTTCGTGAAAGCTCGAACATTGCCGAGTCTGTGTTCCTCGCGATGTAGACGCATAGCATCAGTCGTCGCGTAGCTCTCGTAGCGATCACGTCGGCGTAGACAAAATTGTCTCGTAGCACGGATGTATTGAACTCAATTTAGATAAAAACTTTGTTACAGTGAAAGGACACTAGTAAATTATTTAGTGGATGTTCTTAGCAGGTAAGGGTTATTTTAAAATGATTTATATATAAAATATTGCATTTTTTTCAAAGACATAAATTGTAATATCAAATGTATTTAAGATAAATTTGTTTCAATTAAGTTTTCCTTTTTAAGTTTAATTACAATTATTATCATTTAATTATAGTAGAATTTAAAATAACCAAATTATGAAATATATACCTATTTGTATTTTCATCTCTGAAATAATAAATCTATTTGCATGGGAATATAGCGGAACGGTTAAAAATAAAGAAGTATTTTCATTATGTTGAGTTTTATTTTTGATTCAACTTTACTTTTGCCTTTTAGTTTTATGATCCGGTGTGTTTCAGTGAATTTATTTTATTTGTGACAATAAAAATGATTTATGACGCACACTTCACACTCAAGAGCTCAAGTTAAAATTTATTAATATTTACTGTAAAAATATCCTCCAAATAACACTGTATGCAATTTTATTTCGATAATTTGATTTTGTTCTTTTTTTAATTTTCCTTATTACTAAAATATTCGAAGAGTATAAAATTCCAACTATATTTCTTTTGTCATCCCGTATCTAAAAAACAGTAAATGCTAAGTTTTAAAATCATGCATGCATTATTAAGATGCCTCAATGAATAATGAGGCATGTTATAAGAAATCAAATAGAAAATCCGTTTATTTATGTTTACTTTAAGTTAATTAGTTGTAGTAATTCCTTCATATTAGTAATGTTAGTATAGTACTGAGGAGTGTTAGGGCTCTTTATTATTTTAAGTGCAGTCTGTATGTAAGTTAAATACAGTGTGTAATCACTTTGAGAGTGCCATTGTCTTGGACGGACTGGTTTAAGCGTGGGTTAATTATGACGCTTTTGTTCATGATAACAGACGCCCAGGGTAACAATACAATATTTAAGGGATTTAGGTATAGAAAAGGGGTATAAAGAAATAGGAGTAGCTAATTTTAAAACTGTTCACTGGTCTGACAAATGAGTGATAGCCCTGTTAAAGAGTGACATTTTATTTTATTTCTGTTCTTGAATGTCAAAAAAAATCTACAATTAAACGTGAAATTGTAAATTGTTTTCTATTGTCTTTCAATGTGTGGTCGCTTTAATAATTTATTATTTTTTTAGTTTTTTCTTCTTATTAAATGTTGTAGTGTAATTAGTGCAGATTTCAGACCATTAAGAGATATTGGTAAATAATAATAATTATTATTTTTTAAATTTCATTATTCTAAAAGTTTATCCCAAGCACTATAATGATTATAAGATCTGTGTTACCGACCCGTTATTTTTTTGCGTTTTTTTGGAAAAAAAATCAACACATTTTGTTATTTTACACCTACTTTTAATACACAATCATACTTCATATAACTAAAACTGCAATAGGTATAAACATGTAGGGTTTTTTGAATACGCCATGCGCTCGGACAGGCTTTTGAATTGCTCTTGATTTGATGGACGTTTTGTTTCAATGTACAATAAAGATTTTTACATTGAAACTTTTCCTTTTTCAACGTAATGAATGGATACTACAAGCTCCGGTTTCAAAAAATGTTTTCGCAAAGGAAAAATAAGTCATTAAATTTTCGGTGGTTTTAACTTTTTTGATAGATCTCATGTTTTTGTTTATTTTAAAATTTAAAATTTCGTTTTTGATATATTTGAAATATTCACTAATGAAACGGTAGTCCCGTTTGTAAATGGATATCCTACAAACGGTTATTAGTTATGGTCAAATTAAACATTTTTATTTTTATGAATAGTCAACCATTTATCTATAAAGGATAGGATATATGAATAAGTAATAATTAATTATACACACCGGGGTGCATAATGACAACCACGTCGACATCCAAAGATAAAAAAAAATTAAATTAGCCGGCCCAACGCGACTTCGTTCATGTACAAGGTTTTGGGTACGATTAGTACACTCGGAACCGAAACCTTACACCTTGAGCCTCATATTTTTTGCTTAAAAACCATTCTCATACATCCAGGAATATTCTAAAAAAAAGAAGTATATATAGCAGTTCAGCTGTTATCAAGCTATGCGCTTACTAACGCATTTTGCGATTCATTTTTTTATTACAGGTATACTCTTAACAATTCCTAATGAGTTACGAAAACATCTAAGAAAATACCAGTCAGCGAAGTGAATTTATCATTAAATTTTAATAATCGAAGTAGCGAAGTTAAGCGATAAATACCGCTCGAATATAATACCTACAGCTCGAACGCCGAATTCGCAATCTACATTCCGTTCAGCACCGTCTAATGTGCTAACCAATAGCAACCCCCGGTATATCGATTCGGTCATTTTATTTGCATAACAAAAACGTTCATAACACCGGGGGCATTAATTCAGGTCGGGGAACACGACGACAGCGCTATTTTATAGCGGTGTGGATGCGGATAATAATGTGATTATCAGCTCTTCGTGCCACAGATGTTTTAGAATATATGGTATATATGGAGGTGTAGTTGTAGTATGGTTTGCAATCCATAAATCTATAATGATTAATAAAAAATATTTTTTTCCGAAGGGATAATATTTATTTTATAAATTTGCTTGACCATTCTGGTAGTTACCGGAACTTGAATTCATTATATCTTATATCTATGGTAAAAAGTGTTATCTACCCGTGGAGCTCCATAAACTCGCGTTTGAGAATATGAAACGTATGTAATGCGTTTTTTAAATTTTCGACTATCGAAAACGTTTTTTTGCAAAAAACAGTTAGGTATTTTGTAATAGAAACGCGAATAAATCGTCTAGATAAATACGGTAACAAAAAGCAAGCAACATTTCACGTTATTTATTTGGTTATTTAGGGCATAAAAGCGTACGTGCGAACCGAAAGTTTATAAAGGCTTTATTTTTTCATGGAAAATAATGGATTTTGAAATTAAATAAAATGACTCGACAGCGCTACGCGACTTAGAACGATAAAACACGTAACACGGTAAAATGTTTTAAGAGTAGGTGGTACATGACTCACAAAATTACATTGCAAATTTATATACAAAGGTTGTTGCTTCATGCTCGCTAAGTTTATATTACAATGAAAAACAATAATAATGATTAAAAAACAGTCGCGTAGATCTTTCAAATAAGCTAGGCTTATTAATTATGTATTCTAATTTAAAAGACTGGCCTAAAATAAGTTTGTTTTTTTAATTTAAAATTAATGAAATAGCACAGAATAAATCCGACGTGATACACGGGGGTAAATCTATCCTAATAATAATAATATATACGGAGCTTATCCCACAACATTCCTATTTATAAACTGGAGCAGCTAAATTTATACCAATAATAATCGAATATAAATTAAGTATAGTATATATAATATACATAAAAAAGTGTGCAAGCTTTTCTTAAATAATTATAAAACTTATACGGGAATATTAGATTAGATGTAGACTGTAGAGAATTAGATGTATTAGTAAGTTTGGGATTACTAACACAATATACTCGTAAACAGGTTTAATAAAACAAATGCCTACATATTACTGCTAACAAATAATTCTTGGAAACCTTTTATATTACTCGTTGAGTATAATAACCGCTAGTGAACTCGACGTTACATAAGTGTGATGACTTCAATACGAAACAGCCTTCGATCGAGCCACCCTCTCCCCATGACGAGACGGATTAACTCGCCCACCAATTCCCCACAGCATTATTTAATACAGAAAAACGATGAGGGAATCCCAACTTTTTATGCGAAAGTTTGCCAACTCCGTGTATTTATTGATGTCATCAGAAATTATGACGTTATTACTCTTGCTTGTCTTATTCTCGAGCAATAACCTTCAATCAGAAAGCTTTTTATATGCGTCGTCTCGGTTACATTTAAAGTCTTACTTAAAAATTCAAGCTAATATTATTTGAATTTTATATTCCATATATGTTTAGAGAGATTCAAACCAGTTGAAATTTTGACTCTAAATAATTGGACTAGCAATCTTTGTTAACATTTTATCTTTTAATTCTTCTTAACTATAATGGGTACTGTATAAGCACTGATTTTATCATTTAAAGTGATATTTTACAGACAACCTGTAGAATACGAAAGATCGACTTGAATAAACGCGTACAAATTCTTATTTGAAAACAAACCTACCTATAATGTTAATCGACAAGATACTTACAGTAAGCAGTAGTAGAAAATCTCTATAAAATGTAAGTAACTCAGAAGCAGTATTGACTGTAGCACCTCGAGCGTGTCAAATATTAACATAAAGCGGTATACTTCTAGCTAAATGAAGTCGTAAAACAGAGCCGTAAAGCTCGACTTTCATTACAACAATTCTAGTGCATACCTTCTACAGGGACACATTAAGTGGGCATGAAATACGTGCGTCTGACGTAAGCTCTGGAGATTTGCTCTGCACCTGGCTTTTGTAGCCCTTAGACATATATATACTTTCTACGTATTTGAAATATCATGGTAGAACATTATGTTTTATCGTTCCATATAAAAAGATTTTTCCGATTCGTAGTTACGAGTAGATTACTAGACTAAATACTTACTGGAATTATAAATAGTTTAATTGCTTCACTTTCACAAGGGACCTATTTGTAGAGGTTATTTGACTCTCAAGTTCTGACTAGCATAATTCAGTTAAAATCATTCTAATAAACCTTAGCAACAAATTAGCACACTTATTTCCAGCAATGACTATGAAAAATGAACCAAATTTGTTAACGACATGTTTCCCAAAAATACCCAGCGAAAAATTAATGAACAGGAAAGGCGTCAACGTTTTTTTGCTGACGTTTAAGAATAAATTGTGGACAGTGTGAATTGACAAGTTAGTTTAATAAAAAAGCTGCCAGTAATGCGGTAGTAATTTATCTCGAATGCCAACCGCACGTGGCCGCCCCTCCGATATACGTATTATATAGACTGTCCGCACCTAATATGTTATAGCCATTGTCTGCCCGCAAATGAGTGGGATATTTATTACATTAAACCCGTTGGCTTCATATTATATGCATATTTTGGTGTTTGCTCGGCTTTTTCAACCGCTATAAATTTCTTCGAGCGGTAATGGTCGGTCGCATTAAATTTATTCGTAAATAATAATGCTTAACCCCAAATCGCTGGGCGCTTAAAAATATTCTTATACTGTCTGTTCATATATTTTACTTTTTATATTTCTCACTCTAAAACATTGCTTAACAATTTTACAAATAGATAAGGATAGAAATTGAAGGATGGGTATGAAGCGATTTATTTAATTTTATTTATAAAACAAACGAAGACATACGAAAGATATACAAAATAATGTTGTTAAAATAATACTATGTTTTAAATTATCATCGAAAACAAACTCTTAAATGAGAGCTTAAAACTTCGTACAAAGAGCCTCAGATCGTTGCTGAAACATGAAATACGACTTTATCAATAATTAAATTTTGAATGTATTTTGTTGGAAGTTATACAGATTTTAAGGAGACTTAACAAAACGAACAACAACTAATTAAAACTGACAGACATTTTGCCGCCGGCTGTGCCAACAATAGGTACCTATGCAAGGATGAACATTGAAATATATACTTATATACATAGCATTACAATAACTGTCTAGTTATTTATTTTATGTATATCTGTCTCATAAAAAAATAATTCTTTAATATATAAATTTTATAACCTACTATGTTTAACATAACTACAACACCACATCAAATATCCCCGTAAATATTTTTAATCATACACATACAAAATTAATAAATTAAACGTATACAGACGACTTTTATTAATGAATAAATATTGCGTAAAAATTGAGGTGTAAAATACAAGTGTAAACAACTACGTTTATTTTACACATTTGAAAGTTATTCCGTATCGAATGTTCAAAGTTTTATTTGCAATGTAAAATCTGTTCCTAACAAAAAGTTATCGTCGTACTCGTGTAGGCAAAAACAGCAACGTCATTTGCAAAAACAATGCATTTTTCCCACTCTGTTCGTAATTACTGTGAACAACCGATTCAACTTTATTTTTTTTTGTTTTCAGACAAATAAAAACAGACTGTAGCGATATTCACGAATTTTCTTTTTTCAAGCTAAACAAGACAAATAGAAACAAACGAATCCACTATGTTATTATTTTAATATTTGGCTTGCAATGATTTAACAAATATAGTTGTCTATTAAAATTATCAAAATCCAAAACTATAGTAAACATTCCTCACTATTTTTCCTTATCATTATCAAAAATACCCTTCGTGCTACACAGCTTGTACCTTTAGCCACTAAGTCTATTTCTACATTCTTTACGATATGAATTTAATTACAACGTTTCTTAATCGTGTGCAACAACTATTTAATGTATTGTTCCTTTTGTTACAGCTTCAACAAAGATGATTCTAGCAACAGAGAAATCGTGTTCACTTTCGTTCGATTTTAAATTCCACACCTCGCCGGTATTGAAGTGAAACCACGGACACATGCTAAATAGACAGCGATGGCTTGTAAATTGATACACGTGCTAACCGTAGCGTTGGCAATACACGTAATTGGGGCAACAAGACTGATGTGCCCAAGTCACCCTAACTGCGTTTGCGGCGGCACGTTCGCTGTTGAACTCAATTGCAACATCGACGGTGAGTGCACTTAAATGCTCACGTTTCCAAATGCTCCTATTGTTTCACCTAGACTTGCCTGAACTCGCACAAATGCTATCTCCATATTAACCCCACTCACGAAGTCAATGTTCTTTGTTCCAGGTAACATCGTTACTATAAACCTTCTACCGAATACATATATTAATGTAAAATGTGAAAATTCAACAACGCTAGATTATAGTAAACTACCAAAATGTGCCAATGAATTGAATAATTTTAAGTCGGTCAGTTTTAAGGACTGCCCTCTCCCGACGACATCCTTCAAAGATGTTCTCGAACAACTGGGAGTATCGAAAACTATGTCATTAATATTCCAAAATGCTAAGAACCTATCCGGGTATTTTGATAGAAAACACTTCGCTGGATTGCGGGATTTGACGAAACTATTACTCTCTGTAAGTGGCATCACTCACCTCCCGGATAATCTATTCACGGACGTGAATAATTTAACATGGCTCAACATAAGGTGTAATAGTATTAACATCTCTGAACAATTATTTAAACCATTAGAAAGGTTGGAGACGTTAGAAATAAGCCACAACCAAATGACTAATATGTCCCTGAATTTATTTTCTCATTTGGCGTTTTTGAAGAAACTGTCACTTTGGCAAAGTAACGTAACTTGGTTTTCAAAAGACTTTTTCTCCGGCGTAAACGTGCTTGAAGAATTAGACCTTAGTTCTAATGGACTTAACGAACTTCCAACGCTCATTTTTAAACCCCTAAGAAAGTTGCGAAAGCTCACGTTATTCTCCAACAAGTTTTCGACTCTGCCACGAAATCTATTCTCGACAAACAATAACTTAGAGACGGTAATAATTCTTAACAATGATGTCAAAATGAAAGAACTTCCCCGAAGTTTGTTTGGTAATTTGCAAAATTTGAAGCAAATTTATATACAGCGGTGTGGTATAGAAATAGTACCTTATGACGTATTTGGTAATTCGTCACAAATAACGAACATATCTTTAGCGTACAACGATATTGGTACATTACAAGAATCGACTTTTAATGATCAAATAAATATGCTTGAGCTCGATTTAAGTCACAACAACTTGAAAAACTTAGAGCCAAAGCTATTTTCCTCATTGGTAAGATTGGAAAAATTGGACTTAGCCCATAATTCCATTGAAGTAATTTCCGGGTAAGTTAACCGTAAGCCTTTGTTAGAATTTTTCTATTTTTATTGCATTTTACTTCACGTTTCTTTGTATTTCAGGTCGACGTTTTCTTCATTGTTAAGTTTAATATACTTAAACATGGAACATAATAGTTTAAATACGATATCAACCTATTTATTTAGCAACAACAAACAAAGAATGTCAATATCATTTGCATACAATAAGTTAAATTTTGAGACTAAGGAATTGCAAAATAACTCATGGACTGTCAAGAGAATGTCACCATTCCTACATACATATAATTTGAGACTACTTAATTTAAGTCATAATCAATTTGAAATGACATACGATGATTGGTGGAGCAACGGTATAGAAACTTTAGATATTACTTACAACTCTATAGAAAATCTATGGGTAAGATACGCTTGTTTTATAGCTATTTATTAGATAATTAGATACCCTGTTTTTAATGGTTGTTTTTGTTATGTTAGAATGGCGCTTTGAACAGTTACAAGACTATCACAAAGAAGTCAATGAAACAAGTGTGGATAGCTCACAATCCCCTTCACTGCTACTGCAAGAACTTCAAATTTATTGATTTCCTAAAAGATCATTTTAAAGCCCAGGTTTGTTATGCTCATAACGGTGCACCTCCTTGCTTAGAATCTTCAACAATTTCTTAACAATATTTTTTCTTATTACAGGTAAAAGATGAACATTTAATCCGTTGTTCAATTTGGAAGAAAGAATCCTGCAATATGCGATTTACTATATTCGTATGTTTTATTTCTGTATCAGCTTCACTGTGTACCATAATCATACTCTTCTACATTAAGTATAGAAAACAATTACATTCAGCACTTAAACAGAAACTTTTCCAAATATCTCACCCGGACACAAACAAAGAAAAAGAAAGAAGTGTTATCATTAAGTACTCGGATAGAGACGAAGAGTTTGTTTTAAAAGAGATTTTACCTGGATTACGAGTTCATAAGAACCTTAAAATACATGCGAAGCCAATCCCTAGTGACTGCAATAAAGAAAATTTCCTTAAACAACTGAAAAATAGTTCAAAAGAAGGAGAAACAACACTCGTTATCTTTTCACCGAACTACTTAATGTCAGCTTATAGTCACGTAAACATAAAGAAAATACGAGGCGAAATGTTAAAAGCGAAAAAAACGGTTTATGTGTTTACCGACATGGGTACGGAAAATTCAATTTACGCCTTCCTAAAGGAGCAGCGGGATAGAAGGACCACGATACTTTGGAACAATCCGAACTTTTGGAACATACTATTGCCAGTGTTGTCAAAGGAGAAATGTAAATTGACATTTCGAACCAAAGCCAGCGCCAACGAACATGTGAAAAGTGACACTAAAGTATCGTCTCCTAATAAAAATTCCGCAAGTGCGTCGACTCGGCCCACTGACCCTTCAAATACCTTTTTGCACTATCAAGTTTAGTTACTCTCATTTACTTTAGTGAGGTAAAGACTGACTTCTTCACCATCTTTATATTCACTTTCCGTAGTCTCGAAATCACTAATTATTTTGTAATAACTTAGCTATGTATATGTAATGTTCTCGAGATAATAGAGTAAATTTTATAAGATACTAGTTTATACAATAATTAAAATAATTTAGAATGTAAATTATTGCTAATTTAATGTGTACTCATTATCGTGTGGGTAAACCTGCAATTATTTATTATTGAACTTCAAAGAAGTTTTGCGTATTCGAAGTGTAATCGTTTGTTTTGTCAGTGTAAATATGATTATATGCATTTAGAACGATTACGATTTAAGTTTCAAGGAAACTGTATGTTGTTAATTCTAAGCTACAGCTTAAATAAAACATATAATTTAACAAATAGTTGTTTTATTTCTACTTTTTACTTATCTTTGTCATCTGTCAGATTTAATTTTTCTAAGTCGCGTGGTAATAAAAATGGGACCACCTCGGAGACATTCTCTTTCCAAAAAAAAAAAGAATCATCAAAATCGGTTCATAAACGACGAAGTTATCGGTGAACATACATAAAAAAAAATATATATATACATACAGACGAATTGAGAACCTCCTCCTTTTTTTGAAGTCGGTTAAAAATATAAAATTTGTGAGATACTTTTTATCTTAGCAAATATGACGTGAACAGCTGCCAGGTACATCAAATTTAATAGCCAATTTGATCACAGACATTATACGTAGACTTTTTGCCGCTGGTTATAAGTAACTACGTATAAGATTTTAAAAGTGGTATAAATGGAATATTTTTCATACAAAGTGCATTTATATCAACCAAATATTTTCTACATACATAAATAATGTAGTCGTTTAATAATAATTGTATCCGCTTCCGTCACCAGCTAAAAGGGATAACCAGTAACCAGTGTGACCACCACCGCTTTCCCAAAACTCAAGCGACCGAGAAAAAGTATAGTATGGATTGGACAGGGTCGTTTGTACTGCGCGAAAATATTTCATTCCAATGAAACTTCTCTATAGCAATAGTGGTAGTGGTAGCGAATCATATTTTAACTTAATATTTTGTCGAGAAAATAAGATTTGATGGTCAAAAACTAGGTTGTGGTATTATATAAATCGTTAAGAAAAAGAAAGTTAATTTCAATAGATCAATAAGTTATATTTTACCATATATACCATATAAATGTATATTAAGTTTTCGTCCGACGTTATTTATGAATAATTCTGACATTAACACACATTTTAACAGTATAGAAATATTTCCACCTGTTCCTAGCTAAAATATTTTTTGGATATTTTAATTAGGGCCTGCCTGCATTATTTATTTTTCACTTGGAATTTTCTCGCACCACACTACGCAATGCAGCCATAAATTAATTAGTTCAGCATACTTTTAATATGATTAACACGAAAGTTATTAATGTAATTATTACAGTCTCGCGAACAAATTTTAATATTTAACTCAAGTACAAACCCACGTTATTATACTATAACATTCAATTTGTACGCCAAATGTATTCCCGATTAATATCTGAAAATTATACCATATTATTCACAGACAAAATTCGGTATTGCCAGTAATACATTTTGGGCAATTAATGAACGATATTGTTTTTATTTCATTTCACGGGAAGTTAATAATTGTATTCAGACTTCATTCGTATGGTGTAACGCTGGCGAATTTATTTGCTACAGAGGTGATAAAATTACCAATGCCGTAATAAACAAGGCTTTTTCAGAAATATCTTTGACTAAGATTTACAATGTTTTTTATTAAAACAACATTAACATAACTCTACTGCAGATGAGTAATATGTGTTGCTAAATAAATTTTCTACATATTAATAACTTTATTGCTCAATATGATTAGCTAAAGCCTACTACTATAGACGCATATTCGAAAGAATCAAAACCTATAAAATACCTCAAATGAACCAAAAACTAGAAAAATGGACAAGCAACTTCGTAATAAATCACACATACCTACAAAAAGAGCTGAAAACTGAGCATAAGTAATTATATCTTAAAATCTAGATATATAACCGCTTAACGTAGGTACACATGACGGAGCCTTTAGAGAACGACCATGTCATCATTTTTATTGAGGATATCCTCAGAACTTTTGGTAGCTCGTGGTATTGAATCACGGGCATTTCCAAGACTACCTTCTGACACCTACAAATTCGTTTGTTATTTTTTTTATCTTATCGAGCCCTAAATTAAAAGAGTTTCCAATGACATTACAAAATTATTTATTTTCTTGTACTACAACTGTTAATATACCCGATCTGTCTTCATTTCTATTATCTACCAATGGTAATAAGACCGCTTTTACACCAAATGTTAATCTGACAATGTTGATACTTTTAATTTTAGTATATTGAAGTAGTTTGATTTAAAGAAAAATTAATTGAATTTACGGACATAGTTAGATAGGTGGACTATAATCACCTAGATTAAAATCGTTGTACCTATTCGCTTTATTTTTTCAAAATATCAATATACTCTAAAGGTACCTATTTAAATTATGACGTTTAATGCATAAATGTGAACCTGGCAGCAAGTTTGAGTGTTCCACAATTAGGTACCTGTCTCGACTCCCGTGAGTACTGCCTTATGAAATATGCATGGCATTGGCCGGTCAATATATTTGGGAAAAGCCATAAAGTGGACAGACTATTGCACTACGAATTTAACGGTCATCAAAAATATCATATTGGCTATTATTAGAAGGGTATGCTTATACATAACTTTTAATATGTACACTCATTTGCTATTAAAAATAGATTGAGGAACATATTTAGAGGTCATTGACAATATTATTATTTTATATTGTTTGTTTCTTAATATTCCTATATCAATATTGAAACAAAATAATTATTTGTGATTTCTATCGATAACATTTGATGCTAATGAATAAGTAATTTCTTCTTATCGCTTCTCACCAATATAACCTAGATTATTTTAAATTTTACATGCTTAAAGATAAGAAATGTTTATAATGAATACATTATAAGAAAAAATGGTAAAAAGAGAAATTGACCCCGA
>JADANM010005714.1:6158033-6184675 GCA_026213755.1 Eurema hecabe
TCCGGATAACCGTATGAAACCGGATGAAACACTGATAACAAAACCGGATCTGGTGCTCTAACGAACTAGTTACTGCCGGTTAAGTTGAGTAGTGATTAGTTGGCGATGTGGTCCTAATGAATGTTGTTAATCGTTATATGGTGTTTTAACGTGCCTTCAAAATATAATCACATACCTATACGTATACCTATATTGAGGATAGTTCCGTTTCTTAAAATGTTCAAATACATTATGAACAATTTTTTATGTTAACACAAAAGTACCTAATGCCTCATCATCTTAAGTTATATAAGTATAAGCTTTTGTATAATAACCTTTAAGGTAAATATTTTCAAGTTTATTTACCTAGCAAACTGTATTCCATCCAGACATATGCAAACGACAGCGAATTTAAAGCAAATGAGATCTATTGGATTGAAAATAATCAAGACACGGGTCGACCCGGAGGAAATTACACATGAATGGCAAACCGAAATGAGCCCGAAATGCCTCTGATTAAATCTGGGCCCACCAGCGTTTCTATATCGTTGAACTGGTTAATTGAGCAAACGTAAAAAGTATGCTTCTTTCTGATTCACTGCACTCGATCAGACTGGGCAAGATGCAATTATAATTACGACCTCTGTCTGCCCTGGAATTGTATGCAACTGAATTTCCTTCAGTTTCTTCCAGATCTTTTCAATGGACAGTAATGGACTTTTCGTGTTTCCAAAGAAACTGCAAACTCCAATAATTGGTACACGCATATATAATTTAAATAATGAAAACTTTGTGCATATAGGTATACCAATAGGTAAAATGAGTCCAAAATTCAATCTGAAACAAATTTAAAAAAAACATTCTTATACGTCGTTCAAAAATATAGGCAAAGAAAATCTTTTTGGCAAGATTCGACCATTCGTTTTTGATTTCAGACACTATATGAACAGTGTCGTCATATATCTGGCAACATTGCTCCGACACAAGTGTATTATTGTGAAAAAAACATCGGCGCTCGTTATATCTTTCCGCTCCAGCAGGCACAATAGTCTTGATTTAACTGACACAGTAAATAAAGCTCATGAAAACAGGTTAAATGGCCGAGCACAGAAGTGCTGTGGGCTCAGTGTCAGCGTTGAAATGAGGATAAAACGTTGTAATTTACGCGCTTGTTTATTTGAAAATCATGACTGTCGCATCACTCAATGTCGGGAATGTGACAACTGGGGTTTCATGCTCTATGTATACGGTGAAGTACTCCAATATTCATTGTACCAAATAAAACCCGACTAAAAGTGTCATCTAACATGAACAATGCCTTTTAAAATCTACTACTATTATTTATTGCGAGAGCGTATAATGCAAAATCTATCAATAAATCAAAAAGTTTTATTTAAAAGTTTAAAGAATAATAAAAACAAGAAAGTTAATAAGGATGTATGGATGTATGCCTGCTTGTTACTCTTTCATGTAAAGGCTTCTTTGAATGGATTTGGACTTTAATCCTCTTCCTGCCTCAGGAACAAAACAACGCTGACAAAACTGCATGCCGATACTAGTAGAATATAAAAACACAACAACTGAATTTTACATCACGAACCATATTCAAAACTGTACTGTGTTCTACTGTCAAATATAAAATGCTAATTTCGCGTCGGACATTAAAAATAAATAAGACAAATGATCCTTTAAAAATGAAGGGAAACAGGAAGTACAATGAAAATGATTCTTGTTATCTTGTTATATAATTGGGTGTCCTGGGAGCTCACCATCCTTAGGCGCAATAAATTTAATTTTATCGTCTGATCTACGCTCAAGTACTTGTCACTTTTTATGTCACTTAAGCCCGTATCCCAAGATGATTTAAGTCGGTATCTGTTTAGTCGGGAAATATGTCAGATTTTTATAACGATTGATCATTAAGAATTAAGATTTTAACTATTGAATTTCGATTAACACTAATTTATAAGAAATAAGCCCCTATAGGTTTTGATTGTAGATACAAATAAAAACACAAATTCATTAAGTTAACACACGTCACTCCAACAAAAGAATCTGTTACTATTGTGAAGGAATATTTTCGATATGTCGCCATCTACAAAATTATCCCGAGCGTATTGTTGCGATATAAAATACACCCACGATGGACGATAAAGAGTCGTACTTAACAAGGAGCCGAGTAACTAAAAGCTTTCCGAGATTGTATTGAACTATTGACAAACCACTCGCGAGCGACGACCGTTTTCGCGGTAACGTCAGGTAAAATGAATACAAAGAACACGCTTTCTTTACATTTTGTAGCAAAATTTCCTCATACGATTCCTATTTCCCTGTATCTCTTAAATTTTTGCTTACATGACATTTCCTGGGTTACCTTTTAGATGTTTTAAACGTAGGTACGAAACGTTTGCATTCGTTCTATTTTCAATTTCTCTGTGAATACCAAATGTTAAGTTTATTTAGGTAAAGGAATTTGTTTTTCGTGTGTTAAAGCTTTTATCTAATGAAATGTTTCAATTTTAGATAATTAATACTGCTATCTTATTTTACTTAATGGCGATGAACGAGATTTTTGCTGTGTGATTATATTTTCTAATTTGAGGGTAAAAATCAGTTTCATTTACATTGTTGGAAATGCTAATCTAATATTACGTATCCCCCCTTATGTTTTTATTTATTCTGCTTGCTTATATACTTATTAACCATCAGTAGGCAGTTCAAATGGTCGGAAGATTACCTTCTTTATATTCTGATTCATAAAGATTCCTAATATAAGTAAAATGCAAATCCAATAATGTTATGAAACACGCTATATTTTCAGTTCAACAATATCCAGACAGTACTAAAAATAATTAAAACGCGAAACCGTAATGACAAAAATGACCACAACGCGTTATGCGCACGATGAAAGTTTAATATTTACGTTTAGAACGTGAGAATTTTTAACTAAGAAACATCGTGGCTTGTGGCCCCCGTTTTAAATTTTGTAAACGTCGCCGGCTACGATTCATGAAAATGAATAATTATTTGAGCAGTTTTATTCCGCTTTGCAGGCTTACCGTCTGTAACGAATGAGTCTATTTTAATACATCAAAGCCGAAATACTTTACATGGAATTTTGTAAGCATCCAGACGTAATCCGTGTTGTAATTTACGTTTGTATTAATGACCATCGTTTTGTTTTGAGTTCATGTGTGAGTGTGAGAGTATAAAATTATTTGCTTTAAGCTTTTATTTATATATCCTTTATAACAGCTCAGTAATAATGGAATTATTTAAAAAACTTCTTTAAAATACATACAAAAAACAGCAAGAAAATATTACGAAGTAAATTACTAAAATAGTTTTATTTTGTTGGATACGAAATTCAACTAGACATGTATGAGACGATATAGTAATCAAAATCAATATATAATACAAAGTTCAAGGCACACACGGTCAAGAAAAAAATACGATTATTCTTTTTTGAATTACTACAAAGCTGTACGAGTAATAGTTAGATTTTAAAGCACAATTGCATGTCCTAAAATAGTGTTAGCGTGCGTCGATAGTCCAAATGCATTAATCGCGGACGCTTGCACAAATTCATTAGATGCAAATCCGAATGGAATTATATAAATAAGAATTTAACTTGATTTATTTTCCTACTAAAAATTATGAAATTGTGAAGATTTTGTTTGTCACTTAATAATAATGAAAAAATACTTATTGTATAGAAAATTAAGTACATTTTTCTGGTTTTAGTTTTCTTTATGTAGGTAAAGTATCTTGCAAGCAACTGTCGCTGAGAGTAGGTAACAAAAAATAATATTCGTTCTTAGAATCAGGTATTTACACCGAATATCACCTACGTTGTATGTGTCATTAGACATGAGGTTACCGAGACTGAAGTTGAACTCGCTAATGGCTTTTCTTTGTGCGGTATCGTTTTGTGAGTATTATGGAGTCGTTACCTTGATGTTTCAAAGCTATCAACAATCGTTTAGTCGTACATTTTTCTATATTTGATTTCTGTATCATTTTGCTGGCACTTATTTGTTGTACCGTGTGACTGTTAAGTTTTAGGGCTACAATTTATTGGGGCCATAATTTAATAGTATTAGTAATTACAAGCGGATTAAAATCAAGGCACCTAAGCTTCAAGTTTAAATTTATTTACAAAAGATGAGATCAAAGTCAAATGCCTTCCTCTAATCTATTAAATGATAATCAAGTTATAATCTATCCTTAACAGAAGAATGCATTATTTTGAGCTCTCCGGGTATTTTTACGTTTATTTGTACGATAGTTTTAACTTTAGGCATCCAGAAGTGCAACTATCTTCGCCAAAGGCATCACGTCGTCTACGTGTCTCACCGGTGGGAGTCGAACGCTTTCACGTATCTTTCAATATTGCCGTTCAAAAGCGATCCAAATCTACAAAAACTTTATCAAACATTGCCGATCTTGCAGACCAATACATCCAACATGTTAAATCGATTATGTAGATCAGTTTACCTAGTAAGTTACTACCTACATGTCATTAGAGTGAATTTCTAGTACTAGTTCAATTAAATAATATAATCAAAATATTATTAACAGCAGTTTCTTAGAATAATCTTATATTAACATAAAATTTCTAACATATTTACACATACAATACAAGCGTTTTTGAAAGGTATTTGCAATGATCCCATTTGTTTTCTAGCGTTAGTAAAGGGTCTTGTTATATTCAGAAATTATGAACAAAGATATACTTATACGCAGTCAGAGCTCTGAATTGTTGTGTCACTCCGCAGAAATATGACGTGATTCCTAAAGCTTGCGTAAAGAGACTACTTCGAATAAAATGTCTGAATAAAATTCATGCTGAGAATAGTAAGTGGCGTTTACTAAGGTTGAGATGTGTATAAAATAACAACAATACTTTTAACTTTTGACTACGAACTGCTTCAAGTTTTGCCTTTATATATTTTTGCATATCACTCAAGAATAGCTTTATCTATATAAAAGCATCATTGAGCATTAACCACAAAGTAATATCATTTTTAATCTTTCTATTAAATCTGATTGTCGATGGGAAACGGAAAGACAACGTCAGATTATAAGTATAATCTTTTTATAATGCTAAAGCAATGCAATAATATTTATATTTACAATCCTCAATTTCACATAATAATTATATAACGATATTCTAATATTAAAACTTATTTCAAGTATATACAATCAAAATTACAATAATATTTCGTCTGTTCTTTTGTTGTCTCTCAAGACAAGTCTAGTGACGATGATTATATTAATACCCACATACAAAAATACGCTTTTATCAAGGTTTAACCTAGTTTAAATTGATTTAAAATAATTATTATATTTATTTACAGATAAATAAGAACGTTTTCTAAGCTTAGCAGAATATAAAAAACTGTTCCTAGCAAGATTTTGTGTTAATGGAGTTAAAAAACCGAGACTAGTTGTGATAATAAAAGCTTTTATTATCTTGCTATATTTGTACGTATGTTTAAGTCGAATATAGGTAGGTGAATGTGACCTAATTATCATTTCTGACTATACTTATTATAAATATATACTTCATAGATCGATTTTCTAGATCCAAATAGACTCCCCACAACGGCATAGGGTCATATTATACATTTAAGCAATAGTATTGATTATAATAATATTAAGTGAGCTACTCGGTTCTTCTTATGTTAAATAACTTTTTATGTTTTAAAACTAATTGTTTGCATCGCCTTCTATATTGATTGACGGAGTGAAGGTACATATAAATTTTAACAGCATCGATCGCTCTAATTATCAAGGACGGTCGTAACTGTTTTGCTAGCGTTGCATAAAAACGATCATTAATGTAGGTAATAACTGCTCGTAAAATTCTCATTAGGGTCAGATTTTCCGCGTGTCTGCCACGATATTGGTTCTCACTCAAATCACGTTCACACAAACAACGGGAATAAATGGTTGAAGATAGGCGATTTTATTACCGACGGAAGCCATCTCTCCTTATTCTGGCATCGAATAGTAATTTTTCCGCGAAAGGTCGCCGCTATCCTCAAAGACGGTAATTTGAATTGCTAATGGCAGATAACTATCGCAATTTCAACTCGGTATTTCAAAGTAAATTTATATTTTAAATTGTTTAAGTTTGGCTTTAGATCATAGATTTAACTTTTTTATTAAAAATATTAATATATGACTTTTATGTTGGTCGTACGGATATCGTAATAAGTTTCTTAAGTAACTGGTTAGTTAGTTGGTTCGATTTTAGAGGTAAGCAATTAAAATGCAAATTTTAGTGTTAGAAAAGTCGACTAGAGAAGTAAATTCTAAGAACCTTTATGAGTTTTTTAGATCAACTTAAGAATAAAGTATTTCTGTAATACTTAATATAAAACAATTTTATATAGGTAATTTATTTACGAAGAAGTTTTTAATTATAGCATGTTTTTTGTAAATTAGTGCGCATAACGAACAAAATCTCTTTCTGGTCCCTGCATTAGGTACCCTTATAAGTGACCCATGACCACGTGTGGTTAGATAAGAAAAGGGATCTTAAAATTTTGTCCTTTTTCGAATTTAATATTTCGTTGTGTAACGATAACCCTTGGCTTCGCAATCAGTCATCGAATAATATCTTAACGTTTAGTAACCTACCTACGATATTACAAAACATTCTAAATATCTATTTTTCCATCTTATAGGCACAGGAATAATGAAGACAATTTTCTAAACGACGTACACAAGCCTGGAGGCCTTTTTACGCTAAATTGACCTAACAGGCTTTCCAGAACAGACGGACGGATGCCCGAGTACTTGATGTATGGAGAAAAATAGTTCCGTTCTTCAACATATTAAAATCGTGTCGTTTTGTTGTGCGGAAAACCCTTGTAGGTATGTAAGACATTTAACTTGGAAAAATTTTTTGGTTATATATATCTAACATAGACTAAAAATGTTCCATAATGTCAAATATTTGGAACCAAAATTATTTTAAATAAATTGCCAAAGTTTGGTTTAAAACAGTTTACAATATTAAGAATAACAAGTTATGTTATAATAAAATGATATAAATTTTGAGTTTAAAGCATTTCTTTGTGTTCTACTATTTCACGTTTGCATACATACCTTTTAGCATAACATGAAACCAGTAGTAAAATGTGGGACCCGTGCGAGTTACTTACGCCGGTTGTTCTCGCCGGGTTAGCTCCCAAACCGGTGCTAGGCACCATGTAGACTTTCTGAAAGTATTTGTTTCAAATTTACTCAGAAATAAAACACTTTTCATTTCATTCTCATTTTCAAACATTTAACTACTTTAACAAAAGGAAAATTTTGCAAATGTATATCCATTCCTATTTAATATTCTATACAAAAGGAATACAAAGAGAACTATTACTGAAAGTTTTGCACATTATGTACTCAGCACTTATACAGCGTATTAAAGGTAAATTGATGCCATTATGAAAATGTAGGCGAGTCAACTAATGGTAATTGCACAAACTCATAATTGGACCTTCAGGCTATAACATTTCAAAGTGGTTTAGGTACCCTGCGAACTGTTCTGCGATAATTAGTTTATTAAAGACTTAATCCAATAATTTTATTACCATTTGAATATGAGTGAGTCAATTTATATTATAATAAAAAAGTCGAACGTGGGAAAAAGCAATATTTACGTACTTTTTCTTCCAAGTCGTTGTCGCTCTTGACATAGCGGACGTGGTCATTATTCAGGTGTTGGTGGCAAGCTTCACAGCACGACGCCACTCCTCTCTCATGGCCACCTTTATCTCGTGCATTTACGAACCTGGGGGTAGTAATCAGAACATTAAAAATGTTTATGGTTGTCATTGCGAAATATTGAGCTTCATACATACTCTTTGATACGTACAAAATGAACTAAGAGCTGCTGGGAAATGGACCTTCTGGGTGAAGATCTGACATCTTCGTCAAGTTCAGTCATAGACCAATGGGAATTAAAGGACTTTTCTATTCATATGTGTAGTAATTCATAATTTCGTAGAATAATAAAAATAGATGTAAATGTATTCAACATTCATATTTATTTTTATTACTGAACGTCTGCCTATCAACAATAAAAAGAAACAAACAATTTATCTCTTTTGTATATGTTCTAAAAAGCCTTGTATCCTAACGAAAACCAATAAAAGATACCTACTAATCTGAGAATATTTAGAATGAAATATTAATATTTCACTGAGAGTTTGTCAAGTAAAAACTTGTTTAGTAGCATGTAATAAGAAAATATTATAATGAACTAAGCATGTTTCTTGATAACGAGAATACATTGTTTGAATAACATTTTTCGTATTAAAGTTCAAACAAGCTCAAGAATATTATACTTTTATTAAAAAAACGTATTAAACGTAAACAGAGATATTCATATTTTTGTGTTACGAAGTATGAACGGATCGATACAAATTTATTCGTATTTTCGCAAAGTCGACGCTTACAAATTAGTATTCTGTTTGTTGAAAAGGTTAATTGGATTGTTAGTCAAATTGACAAACATTGCTGTGGCCGCCATTAGTCGTTTAATCTTACATTTTGCTTTTGCATTTAGAGCTTCCAAAGTATCTATTTGTTGAATTTTGGTACCGACTTAATCATACTTTTTGTACAAAGTATGGTTCTTAAGGTATGTTTGTATAAGACTCATATTAGCGCAAGCTATTGAGTTTTAGTCTTAACGAATTGTATGAAAAAACGAGGAACGAATTGGCAACTATACATCCATTGATTTGTTTTTTATTATACATTGGACAGTGCGTTCTATTTTGTAGCAATATATTTTGACAGTGTCGCATAAATTGTGTACATATGAACGAGCCAGGCACATTTGGTGATATCGAGGTTCACGCTCCATAAAGCAAACATCCAACACACGAATATCGTAATACTAAACAAATAATAAACACAACTCGCTACATTCTAGCGAATACGTTACTTGCCGTGTTTGGTTAACAGACGAATTTCCGTTTACTTTTCAAATGTAAGTTCTACTGAACATTTCCCTCCTTCAATGTTAATAAGCTAAGAAAACAAAAATCGATTCATGAAATGCAAATAGCTTTAAAAGGATAATATTTGTTTAGGAAATTGCGTAACCTTTATAAACGTTATAGCGTATTTGTGCCAAATTAATTTCGGCATAGTTCCACAAACTGTTATATGTGACTTTCATAAGATATGGTTTGTTATGTTGTGTAATTGCTTGTTGTCTTGATATTTTACAACAAATAACTGTGCCAAAACAATCATATAAATGGCGTGGATTTTCCTATAAGCTTAATACGAATAAGACATTTAGTTATTCAACAAATGTGTTTTTTTATGAAACAAGATTGCGTCTAAAACAACCAAGCTTTAACTATTATATTTATTTAACACATTTATCTTATAGAATACAATCACTTTTCTTTGACACGGCAGAACGTTAAGTATTATATTTTATTTAACACATTTATCATATAGAATACAATCATTTTCTGTTTTACGAATGACGCTCCCGCTTTTTCTTCAAAAACCGCGGTGACAAGTGAGTGAGCGAGACAAAACATTCAAATCATGACATTTGCCACAGACACAATATTTAGCAATAATTCGTCAATTATAGAAGCATTATAATTATTACAACTATACTTATTTATTGAAAACATAATTTGCATTATTATAAGATACGTAAACAGATATTAATTGCAGAATTATTACACGTCAAAGGCTCACCCACTCATACACGCCCACAGCTCATACGATGTTAATTGAAGCTGTGGTCCAAAATAGAGCACGTGTAAGTAAGAAACTTATTCACTCTCCTTTTGAAGATCCAAAGATTGTCAGGGCACAAAGACTCGCGGCATGGAGTACCACAATTTTGAAGTACGCAAGTCTCAAAGAAACTAAGACGTACTTTAAGACGTTACAACGATTGACGCTCAATTATCAATCTATATGTAGGTATTAACATATACCATGGAGCAATGCATCAGGGAGAAAGACCTCGGTACCATTATTAATGTGGGCTATATCATGAAGTATGGCTGTGTGCAATGCAACTGAGTCGACCTATTCCGGGCGATTGAATCGGGGCAGGATCCATTGTATGTTACGATATTTTGCCATCGGGATTGCGAGTTATTGCTTAATACTGGTTTACTTTTTATTTTTATATTTTCTTTTATATATCCCTTAAATCTAGAAAACGGATATTGCGATTAGATTTTTATACGGTGTAAAAAGATCACAAAAGCTTTTTAAAATTAAAATACAATTAACAAGCCTTACCTAAATATTATACTTGAAATTAGTACTTATATGGATGGATACTGAAAAGTCTTTCTCTCTTTTACCCGCGTACTAGGTACACGTTACTAGGCTAGGGTCTATTCTATATGTTTTCTAAACTACAGCCAAAACATTCAAAATTTTTATTTTAAAGAGCAACAAACAGTTTTACATACATCCTCCCAAACTTTCACGCTAATAGCATTAGCACGACTTAATTCTCCGAAAGGAAAAAAATCAATTCTACCCAAAACCCACAGTGTAAATTTTAAACGTAATCCGTAATCGCTTCGCCGGCTTTCCCTGATGATACATAATCTACTTGTTTATCAAAATAACACATTTTCGATAGAGGAAGCTTTTTCGGTCTTAACGGCTAATCCTTATCCCCTGGAGCTTCGATAAGAATATCGTAGATTCGTATTGTGTTCGCATTTTCGTGATACGAGTATCGCCCGAGTGCGACAGTTGAACATCACTTTGTAACCAAGACGTAAAGTATACAAATAAAATGTCTTCATAAACCAGGATAACTAGTTACTATTATATATCTACTACTAAAGAATATGATACTATGAGGAGTTTTGTAAAATTGTAAGGGGTAATATCGGGAACTACTGAACCGATTTTAACAATAAATTCTTTCAACAATAGAAAGCCACATTATTGCTGAGTGTCATAGGCTATATAAAGAAAGTATTCTTATCATCATGTCCAACGAAGTGGGCACGGGTCCGCTAGTAGTAGATAAAGAAAAAGCTAGTTATTATTTTTAGAGTACATTTTTAAATTTATTTCATATAAGTATGCAAGTTAAAAATTTCGTTTAATTGTATAAAGTACATAGCGTATGACAGTCGCAAATAATATGACTTATTAGACCTAATGATAGATAAAGTAAGTTTAACCTCAACCTCTTTTCGAAAATAGTACCTACAAATATGTAACACATAATTATAATTATAATGTATAATATAATTATGTGTTACATAATATAATTTAGCATATCAACTCATTATCTTACACCTTTGAAGGTGAATATAGCTTTGCGTATAAAATTCCCTATTTCGTTCACCGCAGTTTTTAGATTAAACCCGGAGCTTAACCTTATTTTATCGGTCTATCCGAGAACTGTTGTGGTTCCAAGAACCCGACGATATAAAAATTTGCATTATATAAAAATGTCTAGACGTACGCTGTCTCTAGTATGCTAAGTAACTTCCAGGCTTGTTGTTTAATAACGTGAAAGTTTATTACTTCTTACATATATCTTACCGTTCCATCCTTCAAATACTTTTTTATTATTTTTAATAGAACTCATATTTACAAAGAAATTTTGCCTTTACAATACTATGAAATAAAATATCCAATTTAGTGCAGTTGGTCGGCAATTCTAACATTTCTTTTCTATTTTTCTTTATTTGTATTTACTAACACTGTGACATTTGTATAATGCTTTAATAGATTCAAATAGCGATATTCTATGAGCGGTATAATATACAATATGTCTATCGCTGTGGTCTATCGTCATTTGAAAAGATACGAAACTATTTATACCGTCACAAACACTCAATTTTTACCTTTTTATAATATTAGTAAATATACGAATAATAAATATATGAAAAATAATTTTAACACATTAATTATATTGTTTAGATTTTATCGTTTTATCAAATATAACACTGCTCAAAAGTATCGGCTATCGAATTAGCTCTTAATAAGCATATCGCGTATCAAATTGTGGGTAGCAAATAATTATACGAATTTCATTTAACCTACCCTCGTTAATCAACAATTACATAGGCACCTATTAAATGTAAACTATTTGGATTAGTTCGGCATTATCAAGTGTTGGTTTCAAACATTTTCAATTTCGTGTGATGAAACAATATTCGTACGCTATTGGATATTTATTTTAATTAATATTACATTCTATTATTAATATATATTCTGTTAATATCACGCTTTTAAGACTAAAGACACATTAGGTTTTTTTTAAAACCCTGCCACAGAAAATCGCCAAATTTCGCCACAGTTAACCATCGCATAAGAACATAATATATACGGTCGAATTGAGAAAACTCCTCTCTTTTTTCTGTCGTTTTAAATATTAACTGTATCATACAATAATACGACATCAATAACATTACATTCATAAACAGATGCACCTATTTAAATCAAATAAAGTTTTATTTGCGCGTAAGTTATGTTTTTAATATCATTAGCATAGTTAAACAGTAATTAGCTTTCCTTTTAACTCTTATTTATTTTCTAGAACAACGCTATTTTCACGCGCTGACAGTGAACGACTAACTAAATACGACTCCAATGAAAATGTTTTTAAACGATGAAAAAATCTCGTGTTAAAAATTGCTGAAATATATTTACAAGATTTTTAACTTTTAAATTTGATCGATGAGTCTGATAGGGTTTAAAATTTAGCTCACTGATGACAGTTTGATTTTTATTATTTATAACTCAATATTTATCAAATTAGATCATAATATAATGTGTTATAAATGATAGGACTAAATAAAGACCGTGAGACCGTTTAAGCGATTATCCACTTTTCTATTTAAAATATTGAATGTAAAAATAATTTTATTTAAGCACTTACACCTAAAAATAAAACATAAACCTATCAACACGTTTCGTAACTATTATAACTCTCTAACACTATTTAAAATTGACATTTTAGTTGCAAACAATGAGCATTCTAGAATTTTCTATCTACGTATTTCTATTTGTGCGACGTAGCCTCCCGAGGATTCAACTAATGCACGTGGATATTTGAAACACGAAGCGAAATCACCACCTCTTTCGTTGCACTCGTTCTAATTCTGTAATCCTAAAAAATACGCCTTTATTTTCCCGACTCAAATGGCTCTTGCGCAAACGTTGTTTTTCCAGCTAAACACTAGCTGGGTAGATTTTCGGACCTGAATAAAAATAAATGTATAAAGTGACTAAAGGATTGACTGACTTGATAAGCAATACAAATCGAGTGATAAACATTTCACAGAGAACTGTGTTTAATCGCTGTTCTGAAATGTTTCGCGTCAACTTTTTGTATGATAACAAAATGCAAAAAAAACGAACACATCTCATAGAAATTTAGAAATATAAAAAAGCTTTTATCCGCGGCTTCACTTTATAAATCAATTAAATTAACTATCGGAAAGATACTTAGTATATCTTCATGATTATGTGTACAAAATTTCGTAATGATTTATATTGACGATGATTATAGTTTTTGCGTAAAACCATCTCTGCTTTCACATTTGTAACAGTAAGGAAGTATGATAGTCACAATGCACGTTATCCGCCCACAAAATGTGTTAGTAGGTTAATTTATCCATCATTATTTATTTTACGTATCACCATCTCTTTCCCATATTGATTCCATTTTAACCTATAAATTTTTATAGCGAGCTTTTACAGCGATTTCATATAACATAACGCCGCAATAAATATCGGGCATAATAATATTTAAAATGTATTTGCATACCATCAGTGTGTTTACTCATTATAATGATATTAATACAAACATGTCCACATCTGATAGACTAATTGGGCTGATACATTAATTATTGTTATTAATATTGGTTTATATATGAATGAAATGATTTGACCCAAATAGATTTATAAGCGTCATTTCACATTCATTATAACCCCAATGGCTTGGGGCTATATAGTTATTAATAGGAATCAAAATGTCTCATAAATATTCGCTTCATTAAGCCGTTGTCTCCCACCTGTTAGACATGTTAAGGAAAAGAAATGGGATGGAATAAGAAAAATATAAAGGTCATAGTTCGCAAGGATCGCAGCCCTTTGACTGAAATTACAATAATTACAACCATTAGATTGTCTGAGTTCATTATCGTAATATTACTTTGGAAAGGTTAAAACTAATGACGACGTTATACCATATTTTTCTATAGCTATAATAATCGTTTTGACCACTCTCAGTAATATAATATTATTCTACACGATACGAGTTTCTATTTACAAACATCGATCCATAATTCCGAATTAACCGTTATGTTTAGAACATTATAATTTCACACAGCTCAGCCACGACAAAGTTCACAAGCGATTAACTATGAATGGCCAGTAACAAAGTTACGTTAGTTAAGACGATAGATCACTTAGGTCTAGCCGATGTGCTAGTTTGTATTAAAGCCATAAGACATCTTAAGACATTTGCTAGGAGCAAGTAGTGAACTCAGTGCGGTTTGTTCGTACCAATTTATGCAAGTACAATTAATCTGCGGGATGCAAATATAAGCTTAAGGAATTGTATTAAGATCTTGTAAGATCGGTATCAATTGTATATTCAAAGACTTTAAGTCCTGGTTCTCTGAAACTGGGATTGGAATCATTTGGTTTGCAAAAGACAAAATATAAAGTGTAAGATCAGCTAAAAGTTACCTACTTTGAATACACGACTAATAAAGAAAAAATGTCTTCATGTTAGGGTATTAAAATATTATTTTTATTGGTATTAGCATTTTCTAATGATTTGAAAGTTAAATCTTAATGCAAAATACAAATGTCATTTCATATTTTTAAATATATATAAAACTGTATTTTTTTTAAACCTACCTACCCTTTAGGCCTGATTTTAATTTACAAATGTAGTTCCATTTAGTATAGAAATAAACCGTGCACTTGCCTAAATTAATCCGAGTGGATCTCAGAGATTAAAGGGGACATTTTAAAATAATCAGTCGTAATTAAACATCGCAATATGAATATACTTTTTACTAGACAGTGCATCCGCATGAGGGCATTGACCCGCCATTAGGAGATTAAAGTTTGCTGCACCTGTATCGTACAACACGACCGCCATGTTACAGTATTTTAATACTGTTATTAGAATTCCGCAAAGTATACTTACAGAATATTGCACGTTGTATCCCTCCGAGTAATAAGGTATCTAATATGATAATGTACAAATCTTTTATGAGTCCATACGAAATGGATTGCCAAATCTTTTAACAACGCTATTTTCTATAGCATTATAATTTGGTTTGTAGCTGATATGATAATAGAAAACTGAATTTATGTCTCTTTAATTGCTGGCCTCCTTATTGATGAGTACAAAAGTATATTAACATATTGAAAATGACATATATGCACACAATTTTTCTATCGGTTTGTTGCGTCACGACTCACGACACGTATATTTTTACTGTTCAAATCATTTAAGTCTTTTCATCACCACTATGGTTGCCTGCAAGATATCGCTTCCTAGCGATAAGGCCGCCTTTTGATAAATTTGATTTTAATATTTGTTTTATTTATGCTAGATACATCTATAAAGTGTTTTTTTATTTTTTTTAAGTTGAGTTGATTTGTTGAAGGGTCTTAATATATTCTTGTGAGACAATTATGCTGCCGGACCGAAAAATATAGAAAAAATACAAACTTCATTTCACCGTTTCCGTCACTATGCGTTAAAAAGAAAACATATAGTAACTAAACTAATAAAACAAAATATTATTCTAGACATATTTTACGAGGGCCGCCATAAAATTGTCACTCGCAATAAAATCACGTTATCTAAGGCGTGTAAAATTGAGAGCGCTACTGAAGCGTAAACAGAAATTGGCCATTAATAATGAAGCTATCTCATGAATTTTATGACACGCACTCATGACTGTTAATTCTGATTAAGTCGTTAAATATCTATGCCGGAATCTACTAAGACATAAAGTTGCTTAATCTTTGCAACGATTGGGCCCAAAAAGCATTATTAAGCGGTAATATTAAACTACATATTTTCTTTACTTAACCGTTTCCGTGCGGATGATGCCGCACAGGCACCATATAAATCTTTTGCGAATGGCGTATGGTGCCTGACAGGATACAAATGTAAGGACGAAATGTTTGACGCCAGCCATAAAAGATTAAAATCATATGCGCCTGCGCCTACGCAGAACAAAGTGACGTGCGTGCGAATTGGTATTACATTTAAATTGTCAGTTCGTGTGACACAGCACTCTAAGTTGAAAAGAGCATGATATATTATTACTACACGTCAACCAGTGAATCTACAATATTGTTGTTTATGTTTTATCATAGCGTTGAGGTAGTGGTGTAAGCGGTACATAAGTACTAGTACGTGTGACGCAGCACGTCAAGTTATAAATGACGATATATTGTGTAACTACAAAAGGATAAAGTTTTTAATAACAGTTATTTATTATTATATATCTATTAAAATTTAAGCACTTACTACAGATTCTGTTGGGCCCAGCGTGTATCATTGCGTTAAGATTGCGGTGTAAGCGGTATTAACAGAATTGTCAGTACGCATGACGCAACACATCAAGTTATAAAAGACGAAATGTTATGTACTTACAAAACGATAAAGTATTTAATAATAGTAATTTATGCTTAATACAAATTTAAGCACTGACTACAAATTTTGTTGGGCCCAGCATGTATCATAGCGTTGAGGTGGCGGTGTAAGCGGTATTAACATAAGTGTCAGTACGTGTGACGTTGCCCGTCAAGTTACAAAAGACGAAATGTTATGTACTTACAAAAGGATAAAGTATTTAATAATAGTAATTTATGCTTGATTCAAATGTAAGCACTAACTACAGATTCTGTTGGGCCCAGCGTGTATCATTGCGTTGAGATTGCGGTGTAAGCGGTATTAACAGAAGTAAGTACTTAATAATAGTAATTTAGACTCGATTCAAAATTAAGCACTAACTACAAATTATGTTGGGCCCAGCGTGTATCATGGCGTTGAGGTGGCTGTGTAAGCGGTATTAACATAAGTGTCAGTACGCGTGACGCAGCACACTAAGTTGGATAGGCTCGGATAACGCCGGGAGCTCTAGTAATATGTTATGAAGCCCTAGCTTACGGTACGGCCCTATATTATGCAGTGAAAACGGGGACTGACACGTTGTTTCTGATAGTGTGTTCCTAGTTCGTTCGCATCCATTTATAAAACCCTCAATAAATTTTAAATCTGCTCTTTAAGTCCTTGAATCACTTACATAAAAACAAAAAAAAATTCAACTTCAACAACATATTTGATTTGTATAATACAATTCTTGTAAATTTGTTTTACTATTTACAATACAAAAGTAGGATGTATTTAATAACCATATTTCATTGTAGGACAAAAGTCCTATAGGGTATGTAAAAACATACGATAGTATACATAAATGCTTATACAATTCTGTCTAAACTACACTAAGCGAACCGAGTTAATATCCAGCATACAATGTCTCTTGCGTTCGAGTAAATCGTCGGATATTAGCTTTAACATTATTCGCTATATTCAATACGTATCGAACGGCGACATCAAAGCACTAATTAGTCACTATTCGAAACTCGGTTACATTATACCTTTGACGCTATGGCATCACATATCGCACTAATCAATTCCACTGATCTTTGCTTATTAATAATATCTTATGTGATTAAGCGTCCTTTTAGTATAATGATTGAAGAGTATTAAATATAAATAATAACAACATAGGGAAGAGTCTCGACAAATATCTAAAGAGTCCTTCGCTAGATGGTCAGGTCAGGCGGTTTGTGTTTCTACGGCCTTTACCATTAAGGGTAAGGCCCCACCAGAGTAGGCACCTGGTGGGGACTTACCACTTGCTAATCTAGTTAGTTAGTTTAGGTATTATTATTTAACTTTTATATTTGTATTATACAAATTTAGTAAAATAATAATAGTTTAGGACTCTTATATGAACGCAAAACCATCTAGACACATGCAAAGCAAAGCTTGAGTTATAGCAACTAGATAACGGATGAATTAATTACATATGTAACATATTATTTTCTTTTGCATATTTTAATTTCAAATCTTTGTGCACTTTTTACTCTTCCATACTTTATTTTGACTTTGTCCAGGCGTCTCTAAGCAGCTTAGCTTTAAGAGCTTAGTACCAGAATTATAAAATACTAATTAAAAAATATATGGGAGATTTCATACATACTTGACACCGTAATTAATTATTAGTCTAAACCTTTAAATATAATTTAATAAAATTACTCATCTTAAACTTTGTAATGAAATATTTGAGCAATAACGAAAACCGTTAATTAAAATTTAATTTCGTAACGTTCTTTAGACAAAGAAGAATTGCAAAATCACAGAAATAACTGTGTTTGTTTCTGGTATTAAATAAACGCATTCTCGAAGTCGTAATTAAAAGCAAATACTTTTAGCAAATGTTGAAATATTATATGAGAGCTCATGTTTAGTTAAGAACTCTATAAATTCAAAATAAAATGATGGTATCTGAAAGTAATATAAGATGTTTGACAAAAAAGTACAGTGACAATTAATAAGAGTCTATTATTTATCCAGCTTCATCTGAAAAGTCTTTAAATATGTTTCAGGGAAAATTGTTAAATTTAAAGTCATACCCAATTTAATAAAACTGACGCAAGAACGCTGTGGAGATTTAATATTAGGTGGTATGTACTCAGATTCTAAATCCTAATAACCCGGAAGACAGTATTCTATTTGTTTTACAACAACATTCTTAGACAAAGAAACACAGATGGTGTTTGAATAATCTAGCATTATACGAGTACATAGGTAAGATGAAAAATCCAAATAATTCAAGTATCCACTGACTTATATTAAATGGCCAGGTTATTTTCATGATACTACGTGTACAAAATATAAAGGCTTCTACTTGATATTAATAAAAATGAATCCATCGCCCCAAAAATAATGCCTACGCGCGCTTATTAAAATTGAACTTTTGCCCAAAAAGATTGATGATATTAAATCGTTGTTTGTTAAATGGAAAGATGAAATAAACAGAGGACAAGAATTGAGGGTAGCCGGAAATTAAAGGGCCCGGATATACTGCCAGTCCGTGTGCGTACAAAGGCTTGCTTACATAAAGCTTTATATATCTGTGATCTTATTTATTGGATGGTCAAGAGAATTTTGTTATTCCGTAGTTCATGTTCATTTGATTATTACGATCGCTGGAATTTTGTATCGTGTTTATTTAGAGGAAGAATTTGGGATTTCGAGAGATTCTGAGAATTCAGAATATAACAGGCAACAGAATATCGTCGGTTTAATGGAAGAACTATATAACTTAGGTAATATTTCAAGTTTCGAGATATTTTATTTAGAGAGAAATTATTATTAAATTTCGTGAATCAGAATATACCAGGCAACAGAATATACGGTCTCAGCAATAAGTTATAGTATAATTACAAGCTTTCCACAGAACGTCCATCATTAAAATTGTTACTTTGAATCTTAACGAATCTGCTCATTAATCCGGTAATTTCATCGTATAACCGTATTTTCAGAGTATTAGGGCATTTTCTGTAACATTCGCGCGTAGGTTAAATGTATTTGGAATTATGTTTACGAATTGTTAAAACATTGCTTTAAAAATACACTAGACTATTTTGCTTTTGAAATAGAGATGATAAAAAACATATGAGTCAATGAAAATACAATACACAGTTTTAAAACAAACTATCGATGTACGTCGAACGATTACAGGCATTTTTGCAAAAAATCGTTTCAAACTTCATAAAGCCGGGACGTAGATTAAAATTACCCACGTTTGAAGTAACAAAACCGATTTAACAGGTAAGCTCTAGTTTTTTAGCTTTATTTAAGGATGTAGAATGGCTCGACGAAGGGATTAGTGGATTAAAATCTTTACTCGATGCAAAATTGATGCTTGGTTTAATTTTTAACTCCATAAAAGTGTGCACTAATTAGTTTAAGAATTGAAGATAATATTTACAAAACAAAATTTTCATTGCCCTCTGTTATATTTTTGTTATAACAAAATAAGACTATTTTCCATCGTTAATGATCATTGCTCGAAGCAATATCTTAGTATAAATACAAGCCGCTTAAAATCCCGATACACAGCAATAGCTGGAATTAAATGTGCTTTTTTAGTAAACCCATTACTTCTCCAGTATTTATTTTTGTAAAGGAAAGATAACAACGCTGTGTATCCAAGCGGGTAATTCCCTTCCACCGTATTTAAGTCCGTGGTACATTGACTTAACAGAAATTCGGATGAACGTTTTTGTGAAACATTAACATTTACGTTCCAAGAACATTAATATTCGTTGATCCATTCTATTTTTAATTCTTTATAATTGCCCTTGTTTGTTTTATTAGCGATAAGTTTAATTAGGGTACTTTAAATTATGTGCTGGGACATGCGGCTTCCGTGAAACGGAATTTTACGCTAAGATCTATTGACAAGTTACCTTGCTACCTTCTATTTGTAAAAGTGCAGTATGTCTTTAAGTACGCAGAACTCGTCCGTAAAATGGGAAAGAAACTTGTAAAATGAATAGCAATAGCCAATAATAAGGAGTACTTACACGAAATACATCTAACGAATCAACAAAGTCGTCTATGATTGTGTAAAATTGTCGTAAAATCTACATAAACTTATCAACAAAAAAGTACAGAAAGCAATACAAATATTAAAAAAAAAACTAAAATACTTAACAGGTGTATTTGGGTTGCCTTAATAAACTTATAAACTGCTATTATAAACGTTAATGGTTCAACAAGCGAAATAATCTAATAAAAACATTCTGTTATCCAAATAAATCATTACGCCTACTCTGCAGTCGATATTTTAACTTATTATGCTTTAATATTATATGAAATTACATCGCATTCTTCGCAAATATGGTTCCTGAACGCAATTTCGAAAGAAAATATCTTATAAGGAAAATGAAATATAAACATGAGATGAGGTAGATGCTCATTTGATGTCTTTACTGACGCGTTGTCGCAATCTTTTTCTTGGTATATTTAGATGTTATTTGTTCATATACTAACTTGACGACTAATATGTTGTCATATAATATCATCATTCATAAAATATTATTTGTATAAAAACATTATATTGTGTGTTGTGTTGTAATAAGTAAAATTCTATGTTCTATCTAAATAGTAAAATAGCTAATTTATAAAAACTTAAAAAGTGAATCCTAAGCTTTAGCAATGCACTTAATATAGGTGTTATATTTTTTCCTTGTTATTCGATAGAAAGGTTTAAGATTGTCTCTTTATTATATATGTACACATCCTTGTATTACAAAAACTTATATAATTGAAGTGAATTATTAAATACGACATCGTATAAATGCATTACCTGTTAGAAAAAACACAGGAGACCTTTATTTAAAGGGACAAAATTTTAATATCTAGAATTTTATGAATAGTTCATAATTATATTTAAAACTTTGAAAAAGTATTTGAGAGTAAAAATGATTTCATAAAATACAAAACGAAATAATTAAAACCATGCTTAGACTAATTATAATTGCCTAATGAACAAACCATAGCTTGTTGGTCAGGTTGGTTTACAAACAGACCTCGTTACCGTTTTCCAATGTGAATTAATTTCCCAGTTTATTAATAAATAATTTAAATTTCAAAATAGAGTCCGCCCGACTCAAATTAACGAGGTTTTTTCACTCAACTGTGAACAAGGCTTCATTTGGCTACAGATTTCCTGGTTTGTGATCAAAAATGTGGAAAGCGGTTCGTTAAACATTTATAAATAAATATTTTCTTTTAAGTATCGTTCTTGAACGGCCAACAAAGTAAATTAATTAAAAAAAACACATTGTATATTTTTTAAATATGACAAGCAGCGATCTCCGCTTTTACAAGCGTTTCTGCATGTATTAGTACACATGACCGTTCCTTTTAAATCAGGTACTCCTTCTGATAAAACAACCGCATAAAATTCGATGACAAGTTTTAAATAGAAGCGTACATAGAGATAGAAAGCGACTTTGTTTTATACTATGTATGACAGGCCTCCCCGGACGATTGAATGCGGTCTGAATGATAGGAAGGACACACGATAAAATTCTAGCCTAATAAGCGTTTCCCGGAATTTACATTCCGGTTCATCTTAATATTGAAATACACATATTTTAACTAATATGACTACATCAAAGCAAGTATTTACATTAGAAGCGAAATTATATGGTATTAAAAAATATATTCTCTTTATTTATAAGAATTCAACGAAATCAATGATTCACGAAAGGTCTATGAATAACAAACCATAACGAATTCAATAAATCGTTAAAAACTGCGTAAAAATTCAATGCAAAAATGCATGTTTTGTTTTAACTTAATATTGAATTTTTGAATAAATTGCAATGCGTGGTAAAAAGTTCTAGCAACTTTCATATGCTGAATAAATTGTTTCGTTTGAATAGAAAATTTCATCAGCGCGATGTGTTTTCAAAGTTTCAAATACATCCGACCAACGATAATTGTGTGTTTATTCTCGGTCTCGGGAGAAAAACTCGTGTTTAATTTTGCTTTACATCTCTTTAGGGATTGTATGTTTAATGATCTATATATTTGAATAATAAACCACTCATAGAAGCTTTTTGCAAGTATTATATTTTCATCATATGTGAAATGCCTCGTTATGTGATAGGTTATTAACTAAGTACCAAAACCAATACTCTTATTAAATATTGGTGCAATTTAGTTATGAAAAATAGAAAACATAGGAAGAAGAAAAGAAGAACAATATATATACTCTTCATTAAAATAGATTTAGTAATGATAGGTTTACCGCATCTTAAAAGTTGGACGTTGAAATGTATTCTTCATACAGAGAGGACTTCTATCGTCTTTAATAGCTTCATGCTTTTGGGAGTATCAAATCAGAAATCTGTAATACCATTTATTTAGTTTTGTAAAAAACAATCCTGTGTTTAAGAATCTTCAATGCTTGCATTTTTACAACTGTTTAAAATTAAAAGACTTCTTTTAACTTACATATTATGCGAAAAATCACTATTAGGTACTTGTCTAACAAACGTAATAAAAGTATTCAATCAGTGTGAGGTATAAAAATGTCCTCTATTTTCCTAATAAAATTACTGGAAACCCAATATAACATTCAGGTCATTCCCGAGTTGATTGCGAACGGAAAATGCAGACGGGAGTACATCCTTCGGATTACCTTAGGGCATTTGGGAACAAGATTATCTTACCGAACGTTTTTATAATTACCGATTTTATTCAAAACCTCTTCATTTTATTAAATCTTTTAGGGCTTTGAGTTGTTCATGTTGTTTCCGTTTTTCTTGTTATATACGTCATAAAATATATGAAATATATACGGCTTATGTGTTTTCACACATGATGTGAATGGTTCAAACAATCTTCGTGTATGCTGTGAAAAATAATAACGTACAGGACACTGTTTACGCAGCGTTACGTTTCAAATTGTGAAATTAAATAAGCATTATTAGTTGCATTACACTGTAGGGAGCGGTATGACATCACTCAATTTAAAATAGCATATAGCAGCAATAACGAATTTCTGCGTTTTTGATTTGGTTAAAATAAAATGAAATTATTAATTCCTTACAAATTATATATAATACACAAACGAATAGCAACATCAATACATTATGTGCTATTTTAAGAACGGTCAATTCCCACTTAGTATATTACAAAGCATCTTATCTCTTGAGTAAAGCTAGGTGTCGGGAGTCGGGAGCAACATAGTTTGTCGCATACAACTTGTGTCACCTGCCCCCATCCTACATCACCGTTATGTGACAGTTATAACAAACGGGACATCTAAATGGCTCGCCAGTGCGAATTCTGATATTATGGAAGAAGAACGCTCTCTGACATTTCAGTTATAAAGAGAGATTGTGTTGCAAATGTCGTATTATTTCTTCGGTGGGAATTGCTTGAACTGTTATGCTTCTAGCGACTATTAAAACTATATAAAGCCAGTTATTGGTTTTATATTGTAGATAAATTAAAATCCTTACTTGTCCAAACGAGCAGGCGCGTCACCTGATGAAAAGTGATCAGCGTCGCCCATGAGCACTCGCGTTGTCACGAGTGTGTTGCCGGCCTTTAGGCCGCAGTTGGTGCAGGAGTAACACAATTGTTTTCTGCGCTAAGGGTTGAGAGTTCGATACACTGAAAAATTACATTTGTCTCTTTCTGGGGTAACAATTTATTCACAACAGAAAAGTAGATATACGTAATTTATCACGTATCTTGTTGCCATAACTCTGCTTAGCGTGGGGGTTAGATAGCCTTATGTTAAAAACAAGCGTCGTCAAGTTTTTCTTAGTCAAAAGATCAATATTATATAATATTAATACAAATACAATAATGACTGGCCTTCGACCAGCCTTCATGCCCATATGCATCTCAGACAAATATCATAAGCAAGATTGACTCCACACATAAGAGACGCAATCGTTACAGTTAATTTAATTAACAATTTTTCGTATAATAGACTCCGAAGTTACAAATAAGGCAAAATATTTGAAGTATCATTCGACACCACTACAATTTTCACACACATGACCGACTAATTATAATTAAAGCAGAAGCTTGTGTTATGGCAACTAGATAACGGAATAAATTACATATACGTAATTTTCTTTTGTAAATACATACATACAATACATAGCAACACCCAGACCCCAGAAAAATACAAATGTAAATTACAAATAAATTTTTCCGTTGTGGGAATCGAGCCCACGACGACCCTTCGCGCAGAAAGCAGTTGTGCTACCACTGCGCCAAGCGGTGGTTAAAAGTTTCCCTGAATTATTTTACGTTTTGAAATAGATAGATCAACATCAACAATCAGCCACTATTGTTAATCGCTTGAAGAGATATGAGATCTGTAGCTCCATTACTTTATGTAGCTCTCACTTTTAAAACATCCACCATGAATAAAGTACTAAATATTATAAATACAAAAATAAATTTCCCACACAAAAAAATTGTTTCAAAACGACACTACACTGCCCCAATACATTAGTTCGCACGACCCTTTAAGGAACCCTAAGTTTTATTGCTTCTAGGTAATTTACTGTTTCCTTACAAAACCCGACCAATTCACTTAAAACCAACACTACGGAACAGTAATAACTGTCATTTAACTTGGTTACCGTGCGCTCCTACAGGTGTACAGGAATACATTGCACGCTGGGTGGCCATTTTCTAAATTAGCTAACTTCCTCAATTTACTCCCAAGTCCCCTGTTACATACAATATAGGCTTATTTTCCTTATTTGCAAGAGATGACACGAAGCTTGCTAGAATGGTCCTTGTGTATACTGGAATTAGTTAAAACGCCTTTACATCAGGGGTTTCGAGTGTAAAATGTACATTTTATTTAAATAAATCGAAGTTCAATGTTTTATTTTGTATGTAAAATTTATAAAACTATTTTGTTATCATAAAAATAAATAAATTGTTGAAAATTTAGATTTAGAGAATAATAAAGAAATAAAGGTGTAGGTGAGCCATACTGTTAAGCTTAAATTCTAGTTCTCTAGACTACTTCTTAATTCTAGGCCAGTTCGTGGCTCGTATCACTCCAACATAAACCGACTCAGAGATATATGATCTTTAGCTTGATTAAATAAGTTTTTTTTAGTAACATTGCACTATAAAGATTTTTAAATCAAATGATCATACTTAACAGGCAATCATCCGCGAGCAAATCGATTTTAACTTGGAATAACTCAAAGAATATTTTTATCCCTTGGTGTTGCAACGAAAACAGGAGCTTTGCGAGTAAACCTACAGGGCATATCTAGTGATTAATAGTAGAAAACAACGCCATAACCAATTTTTGCTATACGAGTATTGGAAGCCTTTTTTGTTATCAATTATATACTGTACTCTTAATATCATATAAATAATTGTTTTATTCATACTTAGTACAACTTAAATTGTATATTATCTTACTATAATAAAGAAATTATAACCAAACTGAAATTATCACATAATCCTATATGCATACTACATCACTTAGTTTTATGGCTAAGTAATTAATTAAAGGCTGAAGTAGTCAAGTATGTAAAATAGTTATAACTGCGTTCTAGTTCTAATCGGCTCTAGAACTTAATGTTGAGCGAGCTACGGAACTATTCCTTGCTAACTATTCTGAACTAATAAGTTTTGTTTTACACTTATGAAATTTGGTTTCTTCTAAGCATTCTTATTACAAGGGTTTTTCTAAGAAACATCTGTATCGTTCAAAATTATTTTAATAGAAGCATAGTAACAAAATAAGAGATCTCTACGTAAGAATGTAGTAAAAATTCATTAGGTATATTATTTAAGAGTTCGAAGTCTCAATGTGAATTATATACAAATTGTTGAAAGAACCGTCGTAAAATAAAATATATAATATTATTAAAATTCAAAAAGACAATGGAACTAATACCGATTTTACTCAATAATTATTATTTTCTTATTATGAAAGCATCGTTATTATTTTCGGACTACAGTACCCTTTAAAAGATTATTAATATCCTTTTAAGCTCCA
>JADANM010005714.1:6202455-6216609 GCA_026213755.1 Eurema hecabe
ATTAATATGTATTCGTTATACATGAACGTGTCGCACAGTTTTTACATCGAAACTAGCACGTTGTTTATTTTTAATTTTGATAATTTGATTCTTTTGGGAATTTAAAATGTATTTTATTGGGTAGATACTGTTATTAAAAATATTTTAATATTTTGTTAGACCACGTATTACAATACGTATTACAAAGATAATTCTCAATAAATACAGAATTAAACATAACGACGAGACAATGGATAATTAGAAGCTCCCTAATTAATGTGCTGAAAGGCGAAAAAATACAAAACATTTTTCATCATTCAGTTTCTCTTCAATGAATGGGATGAAATCATTTGCAGAACTACCTTTAATTCAGAGCTAATTAACTTAAGAGGTAGTTAGAACGGAAAGGTGGTAATTACAACGACTCGATGTACAATTTCATTAAAATTTCACCTTCGTCGTCTCTTGCCTCATTAGGTGGAACTCTTTGATGTATAGCAGTATGGCTGTAGCTCGCGCCGTAATTATAAATTATATTGACTCGCTCTTGGGCTGAATGTATTTGATTCTTTGAGCGTTTGTAATTTGTTTTTGTTACCTTAAAATGAAAGATCTTTGCGAGTTTTTTTATACGTAAAACCAGTATATTTGCGTTGATCGTTATTAATTTTGAAGCTTGAAATATGAACAATTTTAATAGATATCATTTTAACTTTTGCACTTTCAATTAAGTTGCAAAATCAAAGCGCGCTCCGAAAATTCCTTTTAATTTTAACATCGACATGCGTGTAGGTATGCCAGCAAAAAGATAATTGTATTATACTTGTTACATCGCGATGGTGAATATTTTATAATAAAAATACCCAGCTGGCTAAAAGCGTTTTTTAATCGGATGAGCTTGCAATACAGCAATCCATAAAGTTTCTTTCAAATCTTTAGTTTGAAACACATTACTTTTTATAAAATTTGACGCCAATTAAAGAAATTATTTTAAACATCAGCCTCAAAGACATCTAATTGCCCCTTTTTAGCGTTCAAGCTCACCTAAAAGAGTTTACCTTAAAAATAAATTAATTTGTAGCCTTTTAGGCTACGAGGATTTCGACGGTGCTAACGCTTAGATTTAATTGTGAAGCATTGCTTCCTTTTGCAGCAAAAGTGTCTTTTTATGTCCATTCAAGAGCTCTTAAAAAGTGGCAACATGCGGCGGGAGTGAAACTTTTCACTATACTCTAAAGAAATTACTTTTAAACCTTTAAAATTTGAAAACAAATTAGTTTAAGTAAAATATTCGGCGCCGCTCAAACTACTTTTCATTAACACATCTATTGAATAAAACATTTTAAAAACGTATTAAAACCGCCCGTGTTTTTAACGAATAATTTCTTACTTTTCTGTTTTCGTAACAGAACCTTTCCCATTTTGACTTGAAGAGCATTTCATCTTATATTCGCTTTCACATCTGACAAAACACAATTCCACAAAGAACGTTCCCAGATTTCGATACCAAATCATGCCTTTGTGCGCTGCTCTGATATCTAGTTACTTAGTCTGCATACCCCTACAACGATTCTTGAGAGCCTTTGTTACCTAATACCTCGCTTTGAATCAGGAGGTCAACGTATTGGCGGCAACCTCTTGACTCGAAGCATAAGAATCTCAGTAATGTCAATACACCCTTATTTTGCATCAACTAATCTTTACGCGACGTAGTTAATCGTATAAAGTAAATTAAAAGTCAAAATTGAATTTTGAATTCAGCACGTGAACTCTCAAGACGTGACCTGTCTCAAACTTCCTAATCGATAGTCACCCTCTTTTATTACTCTATGAAGCTTAACTTCACCTTTCCAAAGATGCTGTTGAATTTGGGGTAACATTAGAGTCTTCGCGTCATTAATTCCGAGCAGAAGTCAAGTTGGGGACGGGTAAATTACGTCAACGTTAGTTCGGCAATACGGTACGTTGAGAATTCTTTAAGAGGCGCACTTTGTTTCAGTGTCGGGGCCTGCGATTTGGATAAATCGACTTTGTGGATACTTCGGCTCGTAGATCGTTCGATTGGACTAATTCGGAAAAGGTTTTATGTTTGTAATGTTTCACCTGAGTACGCTCATGTGTTTTGTAGTCAGGGAACTAATGAACCGTGCTAAAGGCACACGTTAAAGCTAATTTAGCGGAGTAAATAGATTCAGTATTGTACGAGCTTGTTAAATAAATGAGTTTCGCTTTTACACCCTGTATCAAAGAGTCGAATAAAAGACGCTCAAAGTAATCATTTAGGTATTTTGCCAAATATCTATTTACAAATTTGTATCATTTGAAAATCATTAAGAGTGGCAAAGTTTTTGACTGGTCAAAGATCATTCACGAAGTTAAGCTTTTCTATTATCATATATTATTTTCGTACAAACATTTAAACGGTTGCTATTCAAAACTGGACTGCGTGGACTGAACTAGTCACCGTCAAACACCTCCTTCTGTCGACTGGCGACAGGGAGAATTACATGAACTGATGGCAGTAATGGAGTGCCACCTGAAGTAGAATAAGTAATAAAATAATTTATCAATTGTTTTTTTAACAATAAAACTAAATGTCAACTTGATTCATCCAAGCTAATCATAATTTACACCCACAACCATTTGGACGCAGACCGCTTCCGAAATTCATTTGAACGCGCTATAGCGTCCCCTGTTTTACTCATATTAAATTAGCGCTCATTAATTATAGCGGTCAGTGAATATGAATTACATGGAGTATAGAAATTTCCGTGGACAACAATGACCGCAATTTCAGCATCGCGACGGCGGACGTGAGAGCGAATACGTAATCACGACCATTGCAACGTTTGTTATTTTATTACAGCGCGTTCTTGTTATGGAAATGATGATAAGAGTGCGTTGGACACAGAATACAGCCTTTATAGACATCGATGTTATTGGAAACTTTAGCCGTCGATATTCTTTTGATCATACATCTTATTATCATTCCTTAGACGACATTTTGTCCATACAATCATATCATTCATTTTTATAAAACATAGAACTAAAAAGAAGCATTTTCTTTATCTACAACTCGCTGATCATTGATATATTTGATGTATTATAAAATAGATGATTCAAAAACAAATGTATGTAACATATACTTTACTCAACATTTAAATAATACTAAAAATAATGTCTAACTCAGGTACACAGAAAATCGTTTGGGCGTCTTCAAAGATTCCGTGTAATTTTAACTTCACCTTAACTAGTCCACAATAGCAACGGAATTTATGCCGGCAACGTTTTCAATAAGTTTACACGAGCTTGTCACCCTAGCTCCTTTTGTTTAAAAGTTTCACTCGATTCTATAGACAATTCGTGATCGACATAAAAAGGTAGATCTCGACAATTCTTTGTGAATATAGTAATGACGATAGGAAAACATTTCCTTATTCACAAAGGGAATGGAAACTTCAGCTTTCAGAAATTATTTGCATCTGAAAGAGGCCAGTATAAACTATTCGTGCAGAGTTAGGCAGGACATCTGGAACTATGTTCAACTAACGGAAATGTTACCTTGCTATACAAAAACTAACTTATTACAACTTTGTATTTTACCCAATAGATTCCTGCTATTTGTTTGTACCCGTAATATGTTTGCACCGATGTAATCCTAGATAACTAGTTGTAAGTTGGGAACTTATAAACATTAAAAGTTTCATCCAACACTTAAGTTTACATCTGTCAGAGAAAAACAAAATGAATATTACGGTATGACGTTGCACAAATTCAATAATAAAATAATATAACATATTTTTATTTAATTGTATTCGTTTTTTTTTCATAATTTCCATGAATATTAAACAAACATATTTAATAAATAAATCGAATGTAATAAATAAAATCATATTATATAAGTATACATTATGAATGTGATTTATTTGCTGGTCTTGTCAAATTGCACGTGCAACCAATACCTTATTAAGAATGGAGTAAAGACGAACGGAGCAGTTTATATTTCATACATCTTTGATTAAGCCCGTCATTAGCCAATTCGTACGGTATTTGTTAATGGTAAACAGCAAGCTAATTTACATCCGCTTACCCGACTATTTGCTCAAGGATATAGCAAATCGCATTATGTATTCGAGAGAATAATATAAGGCTCTCGTATGTTTTATCGAGTGAAAAGTAAATATGTCAAACCTTTGACTGAAAGAGGTGAACACAATGTTTCCGCCTTGAATGAGCGGTTACTCAAATATTTCATATTGAAACGTACATTGCGAATATAAAACAATTTCGAACGCTTTTAAATAAATGAAAGTTTTATTTAAAAATACTATTTCGTATTATTTATACGTTAAAATTATTCAACTATTTATGTTATAAAGCAAATAATTAAAACTCAAAAATACTAATTTAGGTCCAGAAAAAACTTCTAACGCTAAAATTTGCCATTCGGTTATAATAATTATGTCGCCACGTCTCTAGTTCTTGAGCGTTAGGTAAATGGAATCATTTCCAATTTGTAGTAAAATCTTTTCAAGAACGTAATGGAAGTTGGTATGAGCTTTGTAAATCCGATCACACCGCATTTTATGACTAAGGAAAGAAAACCATTGAGGATTAATGTTCCATTTCTCGTATTTAATGATTTTTATGCGTTAAATAAATTTAAAGAGAACCATTATTCATCTCGCGTCAAGAATTTTTTATATAGATTTATCGCGGTGATTTTTTCATCGGCCATAATCCAATTCAATTGAAATTCATATAGCGTTCGATTCGTTGAATTGCCTGAGTTATTACATATGCGTGAAAGAAATAAAAGGATTTTCCACGTGAAAAGAAAGGAGCAGTTGCTGAACGAAAATATAGAGAATTCTTCTTAAATGTGAGTGTTAAACATACCATTGTAAGTACTATTTTAAAAGTCGTAAAAACATGCGGTCATCAATGTTTTCTATCTCAGTAAGTAAGTATGAAGCGTATGGTTATTTTTTGGGCAAACGATATCCTTAAGAGCCCAAGGGCCCTTAAATCTGACAGTATCCTATACAAATTCAGCTTCGTTTGAGTAAGGGTTCGAACGACGACTTCTATCGACTTATTATACAAACGACCAATATCTTGCCAAGGCCTCCGTTATATTATCGTGAAAAATTATACCAATGCGGTTTTCTTAGCTAAGCAATAAAATCTCCACGTCATACAGTATTCAAAAATCATAATATTCGAGTACCCTCATGATATTTATAGCGAAACCAATTGTCTGAAGTATTTCCCTCAATGCTATAATATTTTATCGTCTAATATAGACGTTTCAGAACTTGGTTTGTAATGCATTGATTTCACTGCACAGAGATTAGAGTTGTTCTTGTTGATATATAAATCTGTTTGCCCTATTTATTATTAAGTTGTTATTATATTCAAATAATTGACCACCTAAAGAAGTAAAAACAGCGATTTCTCAAATTAACAAGTACATTTTCATTTAAAATCTATAACCGTATTTTGATTGATGAAATATTACTTCAAAATAAAGCAAACAAGGCAGTCCATTCGACTGGCTATCAATTAATAAAACTGGGGATAAGCGATGACTGTGCATAGATTAATCTCTTTTTGCCATCTCACTGCTCTGCTATTAGGTTAATGGACCACCGAGGTTCCCTAACGATTTAATACGTATTTTTTTATTTTAATTTAAGAAGAGGAAGCCGATATTAAGAGCCTGATCACAGTTTGAATCGGAAAATCGATCTGATCTAGGAAGATACATAAAATCTTCTTTCCCACACACCACCACTAAGAATAATTCATATTTTTTTATCTACACTATTATAATGGCAAAAGTTGTTGATTTTTACTTCACCACGTGTAGACGGCGAGAGTGATTTTAATAGAATGTAATAATGAGTTAGCTGACACCCTGGATTAATACATAGGCCACGTTCTACTGCAGGGAAATACACAATTTCTTTTACCTAATAAGCTGTAGGGCACAACTAGTATTTCATATTACAATTGCCAACTTTGTAATGGAATGATACAAGCTGAGATTTTTTGGTTAATATTATTCAATCAAAAAAAAATCTAAGCAAAAAGGAGATAGCACGCAGAGCAGCTGTTAGCTTGTTAGCCGTCACGTTAAAGCTAATCAAATTATAAGTAACGACCTCAAACGAGGTCGCTAGGTGCAATACTGCGGCTCAACCTCGGCAGTAAGCCAAATTCTGCTCCTTTAGGAAATTACTTCGGAGTATCCACTTTTAGTTGCCGTAGACCGGGACAGATGGTAGTGGGGACCGTCTTACTAAATATCTAATTGGTACATTTATTAGACCATTATTTATTCAATCAATTTGAGGGGTTTTTGCTGTAGTGGATTCCACTAGGATAATTTTGATTACTGTTTAAGTACCTATCTATCCTATCGACACAAAAAATATTCACTGCTAAAATATATACAAAAAAATATGCATATATGTAACATGGGAACTTGAATCAATTTCCACTTAAAAAGATATTCGTTATTACAAATTATATATTTAAAGTAAGAATCTTGCGGTTTTTAAAGAAAGGATAAACGATCAGGCAAGCGTGTTACACCACAACATCACTTAACGTCAGGCAGTTGTGGTCGAACGCTAGCATGTTAAAAAATAGACCGATAATAATAGCCTAGAAAAGTGTAAGATTAATCCTTACTTATTTATTTAAAAAATCTTGACGACCGACATTGCGTTCGTCTCCACGTTAGCCTAATGAGGCTTTTTCATGTGCGTAGGCGTCATCAGGTAACAAAAACGAGCCATCTGCTAACTTGCCCCAAAAAGATGTGAAAGTAGGATGTATCAAATAAAAAGTCTACACAGTACATTATCATTTAAATATGATATTTTGTTGGGCTTCGCACTACAAAAACATAGCATTGCTGTGATTCTATTTGTTCAGACGTTTGAGACGTCAATGTAGTTCACACCTTAGACTTCGTAGTAACCTATAGAAAACTTTTTGTACCGGTATTGCCACAAAAACTACGCGATTAAAACCACGGTTAGTTTAATATAGAATAACTTCGGAACACACTTAGTATATCAAACATGATACAGTACAAACTACTCGCGTCGAACACGCAACTGTCGTATTTGTAAATAATATTTAGTTCTACACAACATCATACATCATCTCGCTCGGATGGAGATAAGTGATTGATGAAACGGGAATTGTCACGTCATTGTTTTTGTTATTCCAAATTTCCATTTAACTTGATTTACGGTTCGAGTTCGCTTTGTTTAGAAGCAATTTGTTACATATATTATTTACCTAGTGCCTACCCTCAATATTCTGCACAGTATTGTGTATCAAAGCTTTAATAACATTGCGATCATTTAGATTTGTACTTTGTAAGATTTTACACTAAAATCACTTTGCTTTGTTCTATTTGTGTTACTAGCCGTTGCTCGCGACTTCGTCCCCGTCGATTGTTATTTTCATTATTTCTGCGCTCCTATTAGTCGCAACGTGATGTTATGTAAGGAAGCCTTTAGCCTTCCTCGATAAATGGTCTATTCAATAAAATAATATTCTTCGATTCGAACCAGTAGTTCCTGAGATTAGCGCGTTCAAACAAACAAACAAACAAACAAACAAACAAACAAACTCTTCAGCTTTATAATATTAGCATAGATATCGATGTATATATTAAATACTCAAAGGTTTAAAAATCCATACAGATATTCCCATGGAACTAAAACCATAAACATAGAGAAAACAACGTTCAATAATTAATTAATTAGACTCCACATATCTGCCTCTTTGTATAATAATATTATAATAATGCGTAGCAACAAAATCATAATAAAAGCTATATTCAAATGTCTCTTTTACTCCAAAAATGCTGTGTTTATTACAACATTCAAGTTTAATCTTCAAGTTTCACTTGCAGTCATAAAGGTTTATGTCTATGGTTATTGTCTATATCATTCTATCATAGATGGAGCTTATAATATATAAAAAACATTCATGATATAATCACATTAAAGTAGTTCTTTTCATGGCATTATATATTAAAGCCAGTTCAAATATTCCTCTTCCTTCTCTTAAAGTAGGTACGATACTATAGTATTATACTGGGTATTATTTCATACCAATCCACTTCGGCTAGTTATCGTAGAACTAAACTATTGAATCCTCTCCAGGTAAGCCGTTCGGTATGAGTATTGCAAATAAATGCATTTCGGTCATAGCACATTCCATTTAGGCAAATAGCTTGCCCCAAGCACTATCGTTGTACCTGATATAGTTAACGAGAAAATATTATTTTATAACTAACCCAATTTCAAATACATCTTAATGCAACAAAGCTTCATATACCTAGTAAAAATTAATTTACGAGTTCTTAAGCAGTTTCTATAGAGAAGAAACAAAAAACCCTAAATCTAATTGTAGAATAGGAGTAATAAAAAATAATTGTTGAGCACACGAATTCTATCGCTACGCATATATGTAAAAAAACTGTAATTATAATAGTCCGCCCTACAATTATGGGACCGTTATTCAAGAAATAGGTTGAAGAGTAATTAATAGTGTCGGCTATTTTTTTATTAAATTGAAAGGCGTTCACCTGCTGGGGCCGAGTAATTTGTTACAATATGATTACTATCAACGATGGTTCTATCGGTTTATAAAAAAGTTCCATTAATTTTGCAATAACAGTTTTTTGCGTCGTCATTTTAATTCTAATAATGTAGTATAAACTTTTTACAGACTAATACTTTTTACAGAATAATATTGTTAAAGTTTGAAACAAATGTCGATAGTAATAAAGTTTTATGCTTTAATAAAAAGCTATGTAGTCTACATCGGGCTGTGTGAAAATCCCTAAAGATTTATTTTTCGAGCACAGAATAACTTTAAAAATATATTGTGTCGGGATAAATACTATAATCTAGAACTATTCCACAAAGAGTGTAGCCGAGGTGCTCGAACCGTAGTCCGCTATTGTGCAATAATAGACGTAAACTAACCGATGCTAGGTTACCCACAAGTTCTGTAATTCCTTTTTTAAAATAAAAATTTAAAATTTCTGTCTTTTAAAATTTTATAACGGAAATATTCACATGTTGTATACATCGTTATTTCATATTTTGTTTCTGGAACTTTTGATAGGAATTATATTAGGGAATTGCAGAAGTCCTCTAGTATGTATAAGTATAGGCTGAAAATTTAAGTGTTATTTTTAAGGAGATAAATCTTATTTGACAATATTTGACTTTTGTTCTGATCACGGTTCGTATCGCATTAAATTTAAGGTGACCCCAAAAGGCAGACCTTGATGAAAGTGTAGAACTCATAACCTTAAACTTCCCTTTAATATGACCGGGGGAAAGCTTGGCGCTGATCGTATATTGATGTACTCTACGCTTAGTCATCTTCAAGAGATTAAATATTAGAACATGGAATACATTTCGCTTAGCATAAAATTGTAGGTGACCCTAAACATACAGCCCTAGTTGTAAGTGCAGAGTCATAACCGTAAAGTTAGCGAAACACGGCGGGCGGAACGCTTGGCGCTAATCCCATATGGGAGCTGCTCTTTGCCTGGTCATCCTCACAAGATTAAAACGAACCATTTATGCTGCACACCACACATTTCAACTTGATTATATTGATACGTAAACGTTTATTACCGCTATTTGTACACGATCCGATTGATGCGATCGTTCCATCGATTTGTTGAACTCACATCGGACCGGATATTAAAACATCAGCTATTTGTATTAGTTCCTATTTAAATTTCAGTTGCAATCAGCTTTAACAGTTCGTAATTCACTACAATATTAAATTGATTACATCACTTTCGAAAGTATGTTTTGTTCGATATTCATGAACGACTATTTCGAAGTTGAAATACAAAAATACAGTCTGACTCGTACGAGCAATATTAATCATTCATTCAATGTACAAGGAAACAACAAAGCTCAAATTGAAAATACAAGCAGGTCAATTGAGTCTCGAGACTACAAAAAGGATTCAGAAAGCTTTTATCTAAACAGCACAAAAATCAGACAATAGTTTTTCTACAGCGTCATTTATCAACCGAACGTACATAAACATGAAACGTCGCATTCGCATACATTAATCACGATCAAATCACAGAACATATAAAAGAGTTCATAAATTATAGGAAGCACGTGCAATACCCAAATGTATAGATATAATCTTGAGTCGGACTCTGCCTTAGGCAGTTTGACTGTTAAATTGCTTGACTTTCTTGGCTTGCCTCATTTCCGATTGAGAACTTGAATGTTCTTTGACTTTTCCATCCGACGATTTCCTTTTTTCCACAGTCCTTTGCGTTGTAGCTAAATGCGTCCGTTTGATTTATCCTAGAAGTCAATTACATTTTATATCGATACATACTTTAAGCAAGGAGATTAATTTAAATTATTTAAAGATATATATTCACGATTTAATATTTTTCATACTATAACATAGGTACCTATAACAAATAGAACAACTTGCGTAAAACCGTAAGGAAAAACATCTGATCAACGAACATACCTGGTGGAGGTAACAATTCCGCGCTACACTGAAACATTCATTTAAAAAACCGTTCCTGTAATGGTTTCCACGCGGCTGATGCATTTTGCATCACCCTGCGTACCAGGGCGGCCTTTTATCAAACTCGACGCCTTTTTGTTGGCCGCTCTGAAATAACCAATGCATATAAAATGATTCATGTTCTCAACGTGGCATACCCCGCCTAGCTGAGCGGATTAATTACATGCTACTGTGATATAATGCAACTACGGAATTAGTGTTTGTTTTAACGTTCGCATTTGGATTATTTACGGCCGGAGTGAAGATTATGTAACGAGATAAATCATTCGTGTATCGTCGGTTCAATGTCGTTATTTATTTTGTTTATACAGCGTCTAGGGAAAGACTTGGGTTCGAAGCGTGATACATAGAATAATACTTAAGTGAGAATATTATTGAAAATTGCTCAGTCTAAACATTATAGAATATTGAAGATTAGAAGGATCTCTAACATCACTGATAAAATGCAAAAGAATTTCAACGAGGTTACTTTCCTAGCACTTTTACGTGAAAAAACAATAAAAACACCTACCATTTAGATAAAGTTTTACTATTTAACATAAAGCTATAAATATTGTTTACAGGAATTTAGTATTTATAGCTGTTAAGTGAATTTGCCACGCCACTTGAATACTAAACAAATAATTCACAAACAAATTATTTACTTTATTCAATGGTTTCGAAACGCTCAGAGCGTTAGTGAACCTCTCAAAACATCAAAGGATGTTATGCGAATTAATTATCATTTGAACGGCCCTCGCTTTTGAAACTGTGAATTAAGACTGAATATTCAATCCAATCATAATTGCTAAATAGTCGAAATATTTCTTTTCGGTAGAATATAATGAAATGGTTGAACAATGCAATTAACAGCTTTGCAGATTATTGTTTATTATTTATTGTAAAATGGGAAAGATGGTATGTATAGGTACCTAATGATAAATTCAATATAACTGTTACAATATACTGTCTCTAGTATAAATATTGTTTCTTCTATATAATAGATATAAGCTTCTAACCGCGGCTTCGTTCACATTGAATCAATTAAATAAATATAAAAAATAAAGATGTACCTTTTTATGCCTCCAAGAATATGTGTACGAAATTTAATGATGAAAACTGTAGTTTTGAACTGTAGAAAGCGTACTTTCACATTTATTTTTACATAAACATCAGTATACAGAGTACAGACTGACACACGAGTAATCCTATAAGGGTTTATTTCTTTATAATCTGAAGAGAGTCGTTGAAACTATTTATAACGGAACCTATAACATATTATGAAAGTTGAATGTATATTATTATTTTCACGAGAATCCAACTGTTATCTTTGTTTTTCGTTCGTTAAAAACGCCGACCATTTTCTCCGCTTTTGTTACTATAACCAACATGGCGATAATTTAATTTCGAGAGATGTAATAAAGTTGCTTCATCGAAAGAATGTGATTAGCCGTGAAATTGTGAGGGGATTTTAATAAAGAAAGAATTAAGGACGTAATCTCGATTTAATAATGGTATATTATCTTAAATTAAGAGTGGACATAAATTATACTTAAACAATTTAATACTCGTTGATGTGAGCTTTGTGAGGTTGGTTAAAATTTTACTTGTTATACTTTATACAAGTTATATAAAAAGTTTTTTTGTTATACTTTTAAAGTGAATTGTAATAAAACTATAAAAATATTTGTGTCAACATAAAACGCGTAGGTTTTTTATGAGTGAACTATAACACAATAACTCCGATTATTTTTTTAGCATTTAGTATTTATTTTTATTTTTATTTTTAACCCCCGACACAAAAAGAGGGGTGTTATAAGTTTGACGTGTCTGTCTGTGTGTCCGTCTGTGGCATCATAGCTCCCGAACGAATTAAACCCATTTCAATTTAGTTTCTTTTGTAGTACAGGTGTTTTACGGGCCAGTATCCTTAGACATGTTTGATGAAAACCGATTGAGCCGTTTAAAAGTTATGGGGGTTAAAGTGGGAAAGAAAAACCATATGTCTGCAAATAAGCTCAAGTAGTATGGAATGAAAGGTTATGTCTTGTACAACACAAAAAATAACATCTTTTATAAGTTTGAAGTCTGTCTCTCTTTTGTTGTGTTAGTTTCGTTTCACTGATAACTTGACCTATTATTTCTATGAAAAAGAGCTTAAAAACTAGTTAAAATCTCAAATTGTTGGCCGAATAACAAATTGCTACATAATCTTTCCTGTAAACAGTGATCTCACATTTCGAACTCAAACAGTTGAACCTCGGAATCTATCAGATGCTGATCGAACAGTTTGCAACTAAGTTCACCGATCGCATCGCAAAACTATAAACTTGAGAACACAGTATGAACACAGATGTCGCTCGCTTCATATCAGTTTAATGTACTTCCCTGCGAGTTTATATGCAACATGAAATACTCGTTAAATCGTTTTTAGGTGTATGGTAAATAGGGTTGAACAATCTTAATATATATAAATCTTGTGTCACAATGTACTTAACCGATTATAATAAAATTGGCACATCGTGTGCAGTATGATCCAACTTTAAAGATAGGATAGCTTACATCCCGGTATTGCCCCGGGAACGGGAACTACGGGGGTAAAACCGCGGGATACAGCAAGTAATATTATAAAATAGTATAATCGAAGAGTATTCAATAAAAGATTTTTACAATGATAATGGGGGAAGCATAGGAGCTAACAGTTGCTACAATTACGATATAAATTAAACTGAATGTTGAAATTAAACTCTCATATTTTATCGCTAATGATATTACAAATTTACTTTGGTAATTCGTTGTTTAAAATTTATTAAATATGAACCCAGATAAATTTAAACATATTTTGAATATTTTAGCTTTGATCAGCACAGAGAACTAATCGGGCATATCACAGTATTAAAATATGTTAAAATTTTGTTCGTCTAAAGAATTTTCTATAAAACAAAATTTTTAGCAAATATTTGAAGCTTACCATTAATGATATTTTACTCGTAAACGTAAAAAAGTAAAGCTTTACGTAAGACTTGGATAAATGGTACTGTATAATTATAATATCTAAACGTTTTTAATACATTTTTAATAAAAAACGTTTAGATTACAATTATACCGTACCGTACGTTATTATGAACAAAGACTGAATAATCATCGGAAAATTTGAATATGTTTTGAAGACTACGCTACGATCAGCAAAGTATTCGAATAACATAAATAATAGGAGGGAGATTTCCGACAACCTCCTATAATGCACGCGAAGCACTATTCCTTATAAACTTCTACTACACTCGAAATTGCTCGCTGCATTTTTCTTTTGAATATTTTAGAGAAAGCTTTTAGGAGTTAATTAATATTGCACACTTAATACTATTTTATGTAGGGAGCGTCGAATGGTTTTCCATTTCCTAGTAAAATGGATTTTTTAATTATTCTACTATTCAATGTAGTAAGACAAAGTAATTTGATTATATATCAATATATATAAAACATGTTTGTTACATTTATAACTCGAGACTGGTTAGACCGATTGTCATGGTTTTTCCATCCATTGGTCCATTGGATTTATCCCCGCCCCGAATAGCAGAA
>JADANM010005714.1:6232842-6243353 GCA_026213755.1 Eurema hecabe
TAATATGATGTTATACGATAAGGTAATAGCCATCTGGTCTCATCGCTGTTATTAAAATTGGTGTGAGAAGAATTTGGCACAGGCTCAGTATGAGTTTCATAATCTTTTTATACATTTTTGAACATCCTAGCCTAGCCTTGCCTAATTTCATAAAAGGTATTTTTCTAGTACTTACTATTTCCCTAAAATTTCAAGAAAAAATTTTAGATTTAAAAAAGACACGCTATTCGTTTACGGATCTTTCAAAGTACATTATACCAAGTTTTTAACTCAAATTCGTATTTAAATCTATATTTTCTTAGACTAAATTGTCGAAAAAGTAATCGATTTATGTTTCCATAATTTAAGGTATCGAGAATATCCAAAATGGCAATAATATATCTATTAACACAAATGTCTCGTAGCAAAAAATGTACATCATCTATATGTAGGTATAACATTGCCAATACGTCGAAAAAGTTTGCTAATATAAGTGCTTACAGATGTTATCCATAGGGGACGGGTAAGTCTTAATAAATCACAACATCAATCAAGCTAGAACCGCCAATGAAAAATAGCGAAAACCATTAAAATGTACGCACAATTACACCGCCGCACGCGACGACCAGTAATTACAACATTTATGGCACATCAATCATCCTTCTGAGGTTTTTGTATCAATATTTAAGTATTGTTATTGCTGTAAAGAGACGTTATTGCATACAAGAAAATAAACAGGCAAAAGTTAATTATACTTTACGTTTATACGTTAAGAAACTAACAGGGCGTATTTTTAAATATCTCATAGAGGACTTTGATCGTTGCGAATTGACCTACATAAAAATAACTCTACAGAAACATTGCGAAAAATAATTTTGTCAATCAATAACAGTCACAAAACTACTCGTTTAAATATTGTTACCAGCTTGAAAGAACGTAACTTTTTATATGTTATAAAACTCCATCTCCAAACACCAAAAGCTCTTCTAGCACCACAACAGTAGCAATTGTAAATTCCATTCAACTTATGTAATGCAAATATAGGATTAAACTAACCTCGCAATTCGAAGGTGCTAACACGTCCTGAGGGGAAATAGAGGAAAGCCTTTGAATTATGCACTGCCGTGTCAAAGGGAGCCACCAAAGGGTACTAATAGAGCCAATCTATTTCCCTTTACAGCGTATTTATAACTGATTCGAATAGTAAGCGAATCAGCATAAGGGCTCAACCGATTAAATGTTTGAGGTTATGAATAAGATCGCGTTTAAGCATGAGTTACGTCTTACACGTTGTCGATTTCTTATTTTAGTTATTGCAAAAGTTTTTTAACGTAAATAATACTATATAAAATGTAGAATAGGTACTACTCAAAAAAACTTTTACTTACATAAAATTCTCTATATTTGTGTGGTATAGGTTCACCAAAAGTCGATACGTTAGTCTCCCACCAGAGGTCGAAACTTTGTAGTTCCTTTCTCTAAAATGTAGTATAAAAGCACTTTAGAAAAATTGAAAATACTTTAATAATTTTATATACCAACTACTATATTAAGATGCATATTTACGATTCTGAGAAGCATCACATAACTTACGCTATAAACGGAAAATGCATATAACTGATTAGGTTAAGCACGAGTTGAAGTATTTTCATCTGAATATTAACGTTCAACTCAAAACTTTGATCTCAGTTATTCAGCACTCGAGATCAGTTGAGACACGTTCTCTCCAAGAATGTCTTGTGGGATATCACATGATTTGCTGTTTATATATAATAGATAGAAAGCGAGTAACACGTAACGACGTACCTACATAAGTTGTAAACGGGCTTTATAATAGGTTGTAAAATGTTGACTTAACTCTGCCGTGTTAAATAGTAAAATATTTCGTAAATGACGTTCTGTTTAGAACTAATAACTTTAGAATTAATTAAAAATCGAATTACATTCTAATAGTAATTTAAATGTATATACCTATTTTTATGTATAATGCCATGATAAAAAATCTAAGTAAAGGAAGCGTGAAAAACTTACTTTGCATATTATATAAGTTCTTTACAACATACATCTATTGTATCTTAGAAGCTAGCACCGTTCCACGCCAATTTGTTAGCGCTTTACAAAGGAACCTCTTTTAATATTATTTCACAAGCCGCCTCTTAAATTAAACGTTACAATGTCTGCGGTTTTATATCAAGACGTTGAAGATTAATTATCGTTCATATTTTTGTATTTTTAATATTCCATTTGGAATACCAAGTTATTGTATGAATATTTTATTACCAGTTGAAACGTCTCGCTGCATACTTAACAATTCAACGTTTATAAATCACAATCCTATTAAAAAAGTAAAAACAAAATAATATCAAGTAAAAAATATTATACTAAAATTTACACGGTTACCGCAAGCTAAATACAATTTTAAAGGAAGTAAACTTAGAAAAAATATGGCTTGCTGCTGTAGTATATATATAATAAATCGATGTTGCAGCGATACATTTCACAAACCTAGGTATACTCAATTTAGGTCAATTGTCTGTTCTTCTTAGAAGCATTCTAAACTATTACCCAAACAAGGAATGTTGACGTCATACCTTATGCCTGTGAAACTCTCTTGACCACATTTTTAAGTGGAACGTATTTATGTACTTCACTTTAGACGTGCTAGAAAAGCTACAAAGAAATGAAGGGAAGGGACGTTGCCTTTTGTTTATACCCTCGTTATGTTACAATTATATAAAATTTAACCACTTTACAATAATATTGGCAGCGGAGAGGGTAACCGCCCGTCGAGTACTGCGTACTCTACGAAAGCTTAAATATGTAAAATAAGAAATTGTTAAGAGTCGTAAAGGTCAAATGTAATACTTGGAACTTTATTTTTTTAATTTTACTTATGCGGGAAATCTTCTTATAAATTTATCATATACCAGTCTAGGACTATTATAGATAAACCTAAAACTCTTTATGGCATATGCTAGGTACTGTCAATCGGTATTAAGTTATTATATGTGTTTAATTAATAACAGTAACTAATAAGTCTCCCACCTATACATTGAAAAAATAAAGCACCTTATCGATGCCTGTGTTGTAAGAACTATACAATTGTACGTCGAACACCGTTAATATAATGTCATTATATAATAATATTTAAATTTACTTAGACTATGATCTAAGTTCCAAACTTATTCACTTTAAAACTCTCCTTATATCTAGTAATATACAGCCTTTTTTCATTCGGTTCGGTTCAGAAAAAGCACGTGACAATTCACGTAATGTAATTTATCTGCCAGTCTATATTTACAGCCGAAGGTGTACAAAATATCGCATATTGGCACACGAATTAAAACACGAATGCACGAATCTGTACCGACTACCGGGACAATAAAGTTTTCGATCGAAATACCCAAGTTGGATATAACTTGCGACTAGTCCACTTCGTATAGCAGTCGATGGCACGTCCCGGGATGGTCACGTTATTCGGATTCATCCTGTAAGCCTGGATAACCAGGAAATCGATTTCTGTTGCGAATGCAAGATATCCATGTCGGAATTTAGTTGCTAGTAAACGTACTCCGCTAAAATTTTCCGGTCCAACTTTAATGTATATGCTTATGCATAAATTAGTTGGTAATTTTTTTTAATTCGAACGCAAATCGTACTTGGACTACTAGATATTTAAAATCCCTACGTTGATGTTATATATATTTGAAAATGTTATGTTATTTTTTAAATATAAAGCATTTTAACCCAAAATTACATAATTAATACAGTTGGCGAAGTTCGAAGAAAGTTTTCGCCAATACAATTGATATGTTCACTATTTACATATGTGATTCAAATCTGTAATCAGCAGTTACTATCAAACAGTACCGATCTCGTTAGCAAAGTTCGGTACAATCAAACTAACGTCAGTGTAACTCATGAACAACCGCAACAATCGTACCAGAGCCGTAACTCGGTTTGCGATACCGAATTTTGGGGTAATATCTGCTCAATAACACTTGCTCCATTAACTCTTGCGCCCGCAATAGACATCAACTCATGTCTTCGTCACTCGATGGAAAACTAAACGACACTTCCCACTTACCATGTATACATCGCTGCTTTAGTAACTGCTAGCAGTGAACATGTTCACTAGATACTAATATAAAGTAGCAATGTACAACTCCAATGTTTGTCAATGATTGTATCGAGTTAGCCTTGTGTTGGAATCGGCGTGTAGGGCCAGCAATCCCTGTTTGACATTTCATTAACTACCCTCACTTCGTGCAGATAAGGTAACAATTTGAGTGCGTGACAATTTGGTCAGGTGATGTGTTTATCTACAAAACGTACGTAAGTCTCGTAGAATTGATGACCTATTTTCAGTTTTATCAGTACTGTATAAGGTTTCCTTTGCTAATGTTATCATAATCGGTGTACGAGAGCGATTTATTCAATTTTATGGGTGGTCTAATTACCCACAGTTATGTTAATGGTTGGTATCCTAGCTTTCTATATGCGTGTCATTGTGGTTCCTTGTGATATATTGCAGAGTCGACAAAAAGCTAATGTATTTGCAGCGGTTGCGATCACTGTGTATGTCACTGGCATCTTTATAATTCGCCCTTACATAAAATATACAAAAAACAGGAACGTCAACAATATGCTTACTATAATTATAAAATTTGTTATTAATTACTTATTTAAATAAAAACCAATACTAATGATAAGATTTTGAGCAGGGGCCCATATAAAGTTAGAATTTAATACAAATTAAAATAATTTTTAAATATTATTCAGTTATACCAGAAAACCCTTACAATATAACTATAGATACGTAAACGTTGAAAAAAAAAATTTCATATTGATTAGACGTGGACAGTGTAACAAATCAGTAAAGAATATTCTTTTAATATATTTGGTTAACTAAAATCTATGGATCTCAATATTCTATAATATTTCTAGTTAATCCACGCAATTCCTGCATTATACCAATTATCGGTAACATTCGCAAATTACTTTTATACTCATTTATTATCTTCTCGCCTAAAAAGAAAATGTACATATTAGCCTTTTGAATTTTTCAAAAGAGGAACCTTTGGTAAAATGTGTGCCTAAAATATTAATGACAATAATTTAAAAGATGTTAAAATTAGCATTATATTGTTAATTATTCAATTTGTAACTGACAACTTAAAATGTTTAGACATAATGATAGCGTATGACCCACAATGAGGTATGTAATAACGGAGACAAACTTTTCTTATTTATAGCATTTAAATTATTTGAAAAGGGCTTGTTCGAGTTTGCTCTTAAATCCTAGCCCTTAAAATACCTACCTATATTACAATGATTTGAAAAGTAGCCGTGTAAAAAAAAATCCTTAAATTTCATAAATAATTGTAAACCATCTACAACTATAGCAAAAAAACTGCTGAATCATCATATCAATATAGATTTACGAATGGCTCAAAATACCATATCACGTTGTATTGTCCTGTCGATAGCCATTAAACTATAAAACCCCTTTGTTTACGTTCTTCAGGACATATTTTATGGGCCATATTTTATGTCATAGGCGCGCTCGAGGTGTTCCTACAAAATATATTTTATAATGGTCTCAGTGTTTTTATTTTATTGTGTATTAATGTTTTATTTTTAAAGCCTATATATTAAACCTTTTTTACTGTTACTCCTTTCTCGTCTTTATTGCTTTTTTTAAGTATCCATCAATAAATTATACTGTCTAAACTATTGCGAGCTTAATATTGGATCAATGATTAGCCTTTGTAATATAACCTATTATCTTTCAAAACCAGTTTTAAACTTTGGTCATCTCTTCCTTGAAATCTTAAGAAAGTAACCAGTAATGTCGTAGAAATTTGCTTTACACCATGTCTTTAGCAAGTCCCTAATTGAGTATTGTATGACACGTTCTTGTAACAAAGCCGAAGTTAGCTCACCTCTTTAGCACTTCAGTGTTAAGTGTCCGGTCGTTATAACTTGTAGTGTTTAATTCGCAGTTTGCTGACATTTAAAGGTACCAATTTCGAGCAATTTAGTAAACAACTTTTAGGGTATAATAACCTAGGTACTGAACAACATACTGGAACAAAACAAGTATATTTCTATAAGTAATGACAATCATAACTACTAGAAATTTCTTTTATAATGAAAATCCTTTTTTTATAAGTTTAAATTAACGTAAATATATATAATATTGTATGTACAAAAATCGTCTTGTATGGATGACATTAACAACATCATGTTATATTATATGGTGTAATTTAAAACAGCACAGTTAATAACTTGTTATAATGTTCCATCCAATATATTTAAAATCAAATAATGTAAATTGATATACATTTGAACAAACATTAAATTGGAAGCGTAAATGTGGGTTCAGTATTCTTTTGAATTTTTTATCCGATTAATCAACCACAAATGGAATTTATCCAAATTGGTAATGATTGGAGGTCGCATTGTTTCCAGGCTTAATTATTGGTCGCGAAATGCATCAATAAAATTATTAACAGAATTAAGACAAACAGAGCAATATTTCAATAAAATAGCGTTATGGTTATTACTTTTCGATAATAAGATCTCAGTAGTGTGGCAGAATTTTATAGATATGCCCGGTATGACAAAAGAGCCTTGGGCAAGATTTACGTAAAATGGACGTACTACATGCTATGCTACTAATATAAGATTCAAACATAAGCTTAATATAATAAATAAAATAAATACTACTACCAGTATGATTTTTTTTTTCTTTTGAACTTACCTGCGATATTTTTTTACGCTTCCCGCGTATCTACGCTATACAAATACTACTAAATAACATTTATTGCCTACAAAATCCGTAGTAAGAACTCTTAAATAGAACCATTACAATATTACAGTTTAACGTTTAACGTTGAACACTATTTCATTGGTCAAAGAAAATTGAGTGTTTTGCGTACTGTTGTTAACACTCATATTTTAATTCATTTACCACCGATAAAAACAAAAGTATTTCATTTTATATATAATAAATTGACCGACTAACTGGACTATCAAGTGAAAGGTTTTTGCCCAAACTAAAGGAACCCACTTCTTAACTAGTTTAACATATTGCAAATGGAAGCGGCAGCCATAGTTTATTGAACTGACGTCTATTGGGCCAATACCGAATTAACATACTGGATAATTTCCATTGCGATCAAAACCATTGACGTTAGTTGAAATGAAGCGAATCGATTCATCGCATTTAGTTTGTTGAAAAGCAATAAAGCGTGAAGGCGCTGCATATATTTATGTACGATATATTTTCAACTTCGAAACGGTAAAAAAATATTTTTTTACGATGGCTCTCTCTGTAGCGTATCGTTCCGCTATGGATAAATCTGGTCTTCCCACTAACTCTTTTTTCACTCACAACTTTTTTTTATATTGGGATAATCCTCATAGAACACCCGTGGACCTCAGGGAAAGGACCATTCGTTATGTCAGACTTGTGACGTCAATCCCACTGTGTTACGTCCTTACTCCTTCCCCACCAGGAAGAAGTCAGTCAGGGTTGCGGAAGAGTCTGCTCTTCCATAAAACACAAATGTACAACTTAGATGCATTACCGAAATACTCTTTTGATTTTTTCCCTTAAAATAAGACCAGCAATAACTTAGGAAACTTATTTCGAGTGCTTTCGAGTGAACATATCATCATTCAGTATTGAAAATATTTATTTTGATATGACTCTATTGTATGTTTATGTAAATATAACGACATATGTTTTTATTTAAATTCTCTGTAGAAAGAACATCTAAAATCTAAAAATAAATCTTTAACCAGTTAGGTAAAGGCCAACATCTACGACAGAATCAATTGCTCGCACCGGGAATGTTCTAATACTTTAAAGAAGAAGATGAGAAAGTTTTCTGATGTTTTAGAAAGCAGTTACATCTACTTATATTTTTTTTAACTTAAATAATGACACGATTTTAATAGAAAAACATTCAGTCACCATTAGGGCCTGTACCCTCCCTATAATATTATCATTTTGTTCTGAAATTCCTTATGTTAAGCCTACGTAGGATGTATTATAAGTTAATTGAGAATAAATTAGTTACTTTGCTACCCACATCGCCAAATGTCCTCGAATCCCACCAAAAGTATTTTTACATATAGAAGTGCTTTTCACGTGATAAGTTAATTTTCTCAGCGTATAATCAAGTTCATTATAGCTAATGTGATATAGAAACTTGTATCTTGTTTAAACACAGGAAAACGTATTCAAGTTTAAATAAGTATTTAGTAAGGTAAGTATCCAATTTGTGCTCAGAACTCTTGGGAGAAAATGAACACTTGGCAGACTCGATAGAACCAGCGAGAGAACCAGGTAACAGCCTTATTGAAACTGAATAAAAGGTTATTATCTTATAACTAGACTTGCGATGGACGAAAGAATATTAAAATGTAGATGAGACCTTTTGTTGTCATGAAACATTTGCAGTTATGCTTTAACAGAATAACTGATATCGATTTATATTCTATACTTTCTTCTGTTTTATCTTGAACAAACTGAATTTCCAATTTAAAATACAAATCTATATTAAATTTGCTCCAATGATAATATCATAATAATAGTTAGAATACAGTTAAAGAATTTACTATAAATGCTAGAATTAATTCTTCAATGACGTTCTCCTAATAGATCTTTTCGTAGAATAAAGTAAGTATACCTAAAGCAATTCTCAGAAGCACGTTTAATTTGATTAAAACGGGCCAATTTATATCGCATAATCAATGAGTGAGCATATTCCTTAAGATTATATTTCCAATCTTTACCTTCAATATGTTAATCATAAAATATGATAGTTTTATATGGACGTTATTATACTGCCATTTCCATTCAAAACAATACAATTAAAAAATTTTACATTTATTGTAAGTCTAACAAATAACAAATACTTCTACAATTAATCAAACATTTGCTCTTTGGATAGCGGTAAAATTAAGGTACTATTAAATATATTCAAAACGTATAAGTTAATAAAACTCTTAAAGCTTTAAATGATAAGATCAAATTATTCGACCCTCTTGAACGTATAATACCCATATCGAGTTTAAACCAAAATGTATTATGCCTGAAACCAATTTCAGGCTGTCATCGTAATAAGCTATTTAAGTTGATTTGGCTTCCAATGAATGTATAATTTAGTCATTAGTTACGTTATTCCCCGCATATAACTACAAATTAGAATTTTGATATACAATTCAGCATGATATTCGATGACGTTAATCGTAAAACGGCTTAAAATCAAGTAATTAATATCCCACTTTTTAGATAATATGATAATTAAATATTAATGCGATCATAATAAAGCGTAGGATCAACATAATTAAAAACGTCAGCCACAGCGATCCCAATTTTCACAGAACAAATATGAAAATAAGGGTCTGTTGCAATAATTCATATCTATCACGAATTATTATAGATTTTACATACAGTATGTGTCACTCGTTTAGAAGAGTATTTTCCTGTATGGCTTAGCCTCAGTCACTGAAACGTAAGACGTCCAAAATTAGAAAAATATTCCCTTAAAATGTCGTAGATTATGGTTGTAGTCTCAACTCACTACGATATGAGTTATAGATTCTTTAACCTCGTTCAGCTTCAATTTATATTTGGATTTCAATAACAAGCCTGAATATTATGTTTACTTTTTTGTAGGTTTTCATCTGTAAAGTGCAAGCAGGACCGATTGTTTATCTCACATTATACCAAATAATAAATATAAGTCATTACGTGATTTTGGTCTCTCCCTCTATTATTATGATTTACGACCAACCTCACGACAATTCATTTATAAAAATACTACTTCCGCATTCGGCATGTATAAATACTACCTGTAGTGTAATTTTCACTAATGAATTTTCGGTATCACCATAAAATTTATGATACAGTTTGGGCCGACTGCGAATGCGTATAGTGATTTTTTTGACGAACATTAATTGAACATTTGCCTTTTCGAAATTATGATTGAAGTTCATGAACACGTTGGTAACACAGTAAAATTTTAAGACGGTGTAAATCTTGCTTGATAAAATGCATCTAAATAGACTTGTACTTTACACGTCTTTTCTCATGCATATTGCACATGCTTTGCGCTGAGCTGTATAATACAACAGTGACTCCTGCAAGGAGCTTTCGCTGCATATTTAATTAATCTGTATCGTACATTATTTGCTCGACTTAATCAGACACTCTCATTGTGTAACAGAATATTCCAGTAGAATTCGGATAATCTTGAAAATTATGCAAAGACACCCCAGAAGTCGTTACCAGCGATTTCAAAGGGAATTCCCTTCAATAAATCCTAAGTACTGGTGAGATTTTCCATTGGTATCGAAATATTGTATAATAGATACGCTCTATTTTATTACATTGAATGTGGAACGAAGTATAAAAGAAATCGTGAAGTCGAAACGATTTATTGAATAGTGCGCTGCTGTATTGTTATTGGGGAAACTTTATTTCGGTCTTAACTAGTGAAAAATTCTATTGAAGA
>JADANM010005714.1:6255859-6293749 GCA_026213755.1 Eurema hecabe
ATAGCAGCATCAAGCACCCAAGGTATATTTGTTGCTCCAAGAACAAGGATTCCATCCATATCATTACCCACACCTTGCATTTGTACCAGAAATTCTGTCTTGATTCTGCGAGCGGACTCAGATTCATTATCAGATCTGGATGAACATAGAGAATCAATTTCATCAATGAATATGATACTTGGCTTGTGTTGCCTTGCAAGTTCAAAGAGGTTTTTCACAAGTTTTTCAGATTCACCAAGCCATTTAGATACAAGGTCAGATGAAGATACAGAGAAGAAAGTAGAATTGTTTGCTTCAGTTGCAACAGCTTTAGCCAAATAAGATTTACCTGTACCAGGTGGACCAAACAAGAGAATGCCTTTCCAAGGTATTCTCTTTCCTGTGAAGAGATGTGGAAATTTGATAGGCAAGATGACAGCCTCTTTTAAGGCTTCTTTAGCAGCTTCCAAACCAGCTACATCGCTCCACTTAACATGGGGCTTCTCAACTACTATGGCACCTTCTAATTTTCCCTGTAACTTTTTCTTCTCTGGATCATCAGAATCACTATCACTATCACTCTTCTTTTCATCATTCTTTGAATTAGATTCACCGGCTTTGACAGGCTTTTTCTTCTTATCTTTCTTTAAGTATTCTTTTAATTTCTCCGCCCTATCTAGATATTGCAAGCATTTCGCTCTAATGCTCTCTTTGGCCCTTTCTCCCTGGGCTTCATACTTTACAGCATGGAGGAAGTATTCAACTCCATGCTCATAAAGCCTTAAGGCTTCTTCATAGTTTTTATTTTTATCCTCTTCCGTCGCTTTAGTGACAAGATCAATAGCCTTTTGCAAAGTATTTGATGAGGTCATTTTAAGCTGTATGTGTTACCTAAAAGCATTTTCATGGAATATGATTAAAATGCATTACAATTTCAATAGAAATAATAATATTTATTACTAAGCATAGTAAAATACACATAAATATTCGTATTTTATCCTTTACATGACTCATACAATGGGAGTTAATTATACTAAGTAATTCACCAAAATTTTTATATTTTAACAGTAATTATTTGATATGTATGATTAGAATTGGTCAAAAATAGCTGTTAAACAATTAATATATTTTGGCTTGAAGTAATTAGGCAAATCTTTTATAATTTGACGTTACGACTTAGGGAGTATGAAATCAATTATTAAGAATACGTCGGATGATGCTACTGTCTAGTATTGGAATGATGTAAAATCTAAACTTACGTCTTACGCGACGATATACCGTAAAATATGCTAACACGAAACTGTTTTTTGAAAATGTAATTTGATGGTATTTTAGGGATTGTTTTTCATTTTAACAACAAATTGACATAAAATCGTTTATGGCTTCGTAAGTCACTTGGTACATAGTGGACAGTGGTACTGGTAGTTGCCAGTTGATACTTGGTGTTGGTGACATTTTTGACATATTATTTTTTTAATCATACAGTAATATTATAAGCAAAAAGTATTGAAAATGATTTCAAAGGTAGCTTTTAAGACAGTTCATTCATATATGAAATTATTATATTTACGTTTTAAAAATCAGTGTATAGTAGAATAGTTTAGTTCTACAGATAATTTAATGTCCAATGTCTGATGTTGAAACGTATCAACTCGTCACTACCACAGAGAATGTAATCACTACGTTGTCACTACCTAGTCACAGAATCAACAGTCTACGCACTACACTTCTTCGCATTATTCCCAGTTTAGGGGTTTCTCCCCCCGATTTAGGGAGTAAATTTAAGAGACCGGTTTTTGTAGGGGTGTAAAATTTTTAGGGGTATTATCAGGGATTTTTTGACTCTTTGAATTTTGAAATTGATAATGCTATAATCAATTTTTTTAAGATAAATAAACAAATGATGTACACTCATATAATCCAATGTAGCCAACAGAGACATTAATATTTTTTCTTGACCTACCGACATATAACGACATCTAGTTCGTAATTCTACAACAACTCTGTGGTGACAATATATTATATCTAAATCATTATGAATTTATAATTATACTAATAACAGTGGACGCCTTTTGCTCTATGAAATTATGCTTTTAAAAGTTACGGCTACCCCCAAAAGTGTAACTTTGTAGAGCGTCTACTGTAAATATTTTTAGGGGGACCACTCAATAATTAAGGTGATTTTAGGGGTTTTAGACACAAACATAGGGGAAAAAGGTTTTTGTTGGTAGCACTGCTTCTACGTCAAATCATCAATTAATGTCAAGTGTCCAAATAAGATATGACCTAATCTGTCTTGTCTGACTGGTCTTTGTTACCAGGTCATTAAATTTAAAAAAAAAAAAATGTCAAGTGTGATTTGTCAATTCACATTTCACTGACGTATGGAGATTGGAGAGTGGAGACTGGAGACTGAAATCTGAATTCTAAAATAAACTAAAATGAATTTTTGTCCAAACTCAAAAGGAAAAGAGCAGTAAAATAAAATTATGTTTGTAGTACTTATTAGATGTAAATGATAATTTATTAAAACTTCTTGTGCCTTTTATGTGTTTTTCATGTTTTATGGGACTCATACCAAGTAACGAGTGAAGTTTTCCGGCAACTGTGCAAAGTATAGAATATCAAACATTTTTGAATATAATAAAATATAGAAATATTTGAATAACAACAATGTCAACTACAATAGTTCAATACATTTTGTTGCGGAGTGACTTGCTTAAAGATTTGGGCTGGTCAGTAGGTGCCTTGGTAGCACAGGCATGCCATGCCTCAACAGCAGTTCTTCACATATACAAGGATGAAGAGAATACCTTAAAATACTTAGAAGATTTAGATAATATGCATAAGGTTGTATTAGAAGTAAGTATATACAGCCCATATACATATAACATGTGCACAATTTCACTGAACACTCAATAGTCAACGCCAATAGAATAATAGGACTCTAACAATAACAAATCCTTTTACTTGATTGTAAAGTGTAACTACTTCATTGTCTTAATACCAATATGTATAATTGTATTGTTTTTATATATTGTTACTCTTCTACTTAGGTCCCTAATGAGGAATTACTCAAAAAGGTGACAGAAAAGTTAAAAGAAAATTCAATTGATCATAAGTTATGGATTGAACAACCAGAAAATATACCTACATGCTTAGCGCTCAAGCCTTACCCAAAAGATGAAGTAAAGAAGTATGTTGGAAAATTTAAATTATATAAAGCAGTGATGTCATAATCATTTAATAAGTAATAATAAAAATGTATTTTGTGTAAAGCTGATAAGATTTTATTTATAAAATAAATAAGAAATGTTTGTTAGGTATTTAAATTAATACATCTACAGTATATATAATTATTATAATTCACAAATAATTATAACCCCCATTACCCAATTGCCTCCCCTTACAACCCCTTTTTTAACAATAAGTCAAGTTAATAAGTATTTTTAAGGTTCTATACCATACTCAGATTGGCATTCAATCAGCTCACTAGTTTTGATAAATATTGTGAAAGAAGGACAAACAAATACTTTCCCATTTATAACATTAGTATGGAAGTAGAGTTATAAGTTTCTTTATAAAAGAGATTTTTATTAATTCCCTACTAGGAATGCTAATAATCTTTATTTTTTTGTACTATAATATAGTACGATTAAAGTAGTATGATTAAAAATTAAGAGCTCATTTTATTTTAACATAACGTTAGAACTACAACGGAAGTTATAAAATGAACTGAGGAACTATGCATTTTGGAGCTAAGTTTAATAATTAGGTTGTTGATGAAAATATTTAAAGGTTCCGCCTTTCTCTAGTGGTTACGATAGCACAAAAAATATTTAGCGTTAGCGTTATGATACATATTATGTAAAATAATAAGTAAATATTTTAAAGTTATTTATTCTTGCACAGCGGTTTCTCTCGCAGTGTTTTCGCAGCCATTATTTGAAACGATTAAATTGATTTAGTCTGTGGTTTTAATGACATCTGTCACGTTAAGTCTGTCAAATGGTACTTTTACTTTGACATTTCATAATTCACGCAAACTATGCCGCAAAGCTGAGAATTTCGTTGCTTACGGCGTGTGGAAAAAGTGTGTTTGTATACTGTTTGCAGCTTGTTGAATACGCAATTTATAACGCGTTTTAAATAACACTCTAATAATATAGCATTGAGAAAGTGGCACTGATAATATGGCTTCAGGGTTAGAAAATTATATAAACCAAACGGTGTCTGTGATCACTGCGGATGGACGTAATTTTATCGGCACTTTAAAAGGTTTTGATCAGACTATAAATATTATTTTAGATGAATCACATGAAAGAGTGTTTTCGTCGTCGTCTGGAGTAGCACAAGTTGTACTTGGATTACACATTATTCGTGGAGATAACATTGCAATTGTGGGACAAATAGATGAATCTATAGACAGCAGATTAGACTTAGGAAACATTAAAGCTGAACCTCTAGGACCAATAGTACATTAGGATTTAAAATAATTAAGATTTTAATAATAAACAAGTGATAATGTTTTAATTGTATTTTACTTACCATTTGATCCTAAGTCCTAACATATAAGTTTACGAAATGGATACTAGAAACCAAGCTATGGTAAATAAAATACTAAACAAAATTTAGAAATTACTAGATACATATATTTTAAAGAAACAAATTTAAAATAAAATTATTATACAACCATGGTATATACAAAACAATTTACTACATCAATTTATATAAGTCAATACATTATGATGGAAAGAATCATTAAAATCACATTTTCATTCTTTGAGTGCTTAAAATGCTTGTTTACTAAAGCCGAGCTGTTCAAGGAATTACTTTCATGATGTATAATATTTAAAACAATAAACCTTTGTTATTTGTTCATAACACTACAACATTTATTTTGCAGTAAGATTCTATTAGAATATATTTAAAACAGCCACCTAAATACTTTATCAAAATCTTAGACTACTTTCTGTACTTTAGAATCATTCAATATTCTTTATTCTTGGTCAACATTTTGCTAGGAGTAGTCCCTACCACCTGTAGCCTGACTCATTATTATAATATCTTGATGATGTCTGAAATAAATAAAGTAAAGATAAATTATATGAGCATTCACTTATTAGTGTATAAAAGAAGTTTCTGAGGTTTCTAAGTAGCATACAGATTTTTTAATCATTTGAATTGATTTTAAATTTAGAAAAAGTTAAACAATATCCAAGAATATGATAAAAATATTTGTTTACTGCACTTGTATTTAATTAGGAAACAAAAAAATTATACCAAAACACATGTTTTACCACAAGTAAAATCTTGCGTTATTTAGTCACTTTTTATAATTGTTAGATCTACACCTTGTCTGAAATAAAAATATGGTTAAGGATATGACATGGTATCAGGAAATCATAATGTGGATATTTGGGTAAAAAAATAAATAAATAGGAGTAAAATCTTGTATCCCACTCACCTCTGCATCATCTCCTTATATTTTTGAGAGTTATAGACTTGGAAAAATTGCTTTCCATATTCAAATGTTGCTATCATAATTGCACAAGCTGGTGCTACTTTACATATTCGAGGCAGAAATCCTGTAAATAATCCTTTTATACCATGATTTCTATAAATTGCTTTTGCGATGTCCTTCATATTTGATGCTCGTTGTTGTGTCTTTCCATCTGAAAAAAAGAACAAAATACTCAAGTAGATAATAATAACTATTAATAAATATAAGTATATATTAACTTTTATAACTACCTGTGTAGATTTCTTTTTCACCCAGTTCTATTTGTTGATGTGTTTTGATGACATCAAAAGGTAATGTTGCGAAAGCAGCAACCTGAAAGAATTCACATTTTTTAATTATGTAGTGGATCCATATTAATCTCAGGTATTCATAGAACAGAGGAGTCAATTTGTAAATTTCTCTTACTCAATAGAGTAGATGTTGGTTTATATTTGATAAATGTCCAATGTCACCATAGTTCTTTACTCCTCAAGGACCATAATTAGACATAACATAAAAGACTGTTACTACTTTTCTTAAGGGAAGTAATCATACAAATTACATACACTGCCAGCTACAGATCCACAAAAGAAATTGAATAAAAAGGTATTCTTCTCTGAATCTGGTTTGTTGAATATTCTTTTGGTTTTTTCAAATGTTGTCCAGTATAATCCTGAAAATATATTTTTTTGATAAATAAAACAGCTGTAACAAGCAAAAGCGAATGAAATTATGTAGTTTTCTATAATAATAAAAAAAAATCAATTTACCTGAGAAGGGGACATCTCTTAAAAGAGTAGACCCCAATCCCCGAAATAGTCCTTTGTATCCTTCATATTTTAGAACCTGTCGTAAAGCCATAGTTATTTCTGTAAAGTAAAAAGTAGACATTATAATATTGCTTCAACAACAACTTCAATATAAAACGCAACCAGGCGGCAAGACACATTAAGTAAAAAATATGACTATTACCTGAGTATGTCAACTTCTTAGATTGCATTTTTGTTCTTATAAGTTCTACAGGACTGACTAGTGTCACTGCAGTCATCCTTGCTGTTGCTCCAGCTATAAGTGGTATCCACATTGGTTGACCCACTGAAATATCATTTTTACTGGTCTCATTACAGAAATATTTATTGGAATAACGAATTCTTATAATCCTACCCAAAGTATAAGTATTAATAAATTGTAATGCCAATCTCTATTCGTATTTACATTTTGAAATTTTGATCAAAAATGCAAATCAAACATTAGATTCTCACTTACTGTTGCCTGTCATAGTGTTATATGTTGTTTTCATCTTGTATCTCAGCTGTTCATATGACACAAAGTAGATTACTGTACATGGAAGAGCTAATGCTAAGGTAGGGCTTAATCCAGACCACAGGGCAGTGACTCCTTCTAATTTGGCAATTTTATAAAAGGCATCCTAAAATGTGAATATATATGTCTAAAAATACATCTCCATTTTTGATAACGAAAAGACATACACATTTTCAACAAAACCCTGCCACATAAAAAATTTCTTGACCTCTTAACCATAGTATATTCATGGCTGTCTTTGATTCCTTTACAACAGGTTTTGTGACTGTTTTGAAGGGGTTTCGTGAAGGTTATTTGAATTAACTTTCTCAGAAAATCATTATTCTCGTTCACACTAAGAGTTTTGCATATAACTATCCTCATGCATTTGTAACATTTATAAAAACATCGGGACCATTTTAGTGTCATGTATTGTGTGTCATATACCTTAATGTTTTTAAATTTTTGTATATAAAAACTCATCCTGTTATGATGTTGTCCATATTAATGAGCTTTAATATAACATTAAACATCTAACAAAAAGTAATAGGATTCACAACTTCTTCATTTAGACAAACAACATTGATGTTATTTGTTTCATTATAAGAATGATATAATAAATAGACTCTAATAAGAAATTGGGTGTATGTAAGTATAATATGTATTTATGGAATACCATACCATAGTACCATGAAAGTGCACTCGTCGTGGTATCCATGCAGTTTCACCGCAAGGACACAAATGTTCCATTAATCCATTGCAATATAAATAACATTTGTTTGAAAGCAGAGCTTTTTGTTGTGCTTGTAATCTGATTTTAACAACATCTAATGGCGTCACTAAAAAAAACAGGCATATAAATGTAAATTAACATAAATAAACTAAATTAAATGATATAAATGATGCAATATTACTCAATAATGGTACAGTAAGTATATTTTGTACATACTAAATAGCGAGGTTATGAGGGCGCCGGAACATGCTGATGCCATTTGTTGAAGAGGCGTTATCCGAAACTGCGGGTCGTCTTCACGAATCATTGTGTTGATTTTATTCTAAATATATATTGTGAAAAGTTTTAAGAAAAACAGCTGTGTTTTTCACAGCTGAGATCCATTTGCATCTTTGTTTTTAACACTTGTCAATTGTCAATGTCACTAATAAAGAGTATATAAGCACGAAGCAGCTTCATATATGTATATTATCATAGACAACACTAAAATAAAATATACGAGATTTCTTTATGTTAGAGCCCCCATTTTCTATATTATATAATAATTTTATATCATTGGTATGTTAGTTTTATAAATATACCAATAATAATTCATTACCTTATTCTTAACGTTTGAAATTATGAACATTTGTTTATACTTTATTGAGTTGATAGCTAATACTGTTATTTTGTCTTTAAAAATAATCGTGTTTATTTTTATCACTTAATTATCGGTTATGATTATAATCGTATCAAAAGCCTTATAAAAGACTTATTTCACAATCTGTAGATTTCTCAACTTAGTTTTAGGCTTCACAGGTCATAGCTCATATTGCTCTTTTGTCTTTAGTCTATACCTTACGGCCTGCGAGGAGGCAGCCAATAGGCGGAACTCGTAACAAACGTGCTACATGGTACACATGGAGGACGATAAATTAATTTAAAATTTAAAATAAAAATCGTGTAAACAGTATTTTCGTGGCGTTGTGAATTTTAAATGAAAATATTACTTTAAAATGTTTTCGTCTCTTCCCAGGTCTTTGCTGTAAGTATCATTTTTCATTTATTTTGGGAGTTTATATAACGTGACACCTGTGTATTTTGTACAATTTATAATTTTTATGATCGAACTATAAAGTAAAACAAGTTACTATTACTCTTATATATAAAGTTTGCATCAAGCTTTTAAGTAATAGATTTGCTTTCATTTTTAGACTTATTATATTATAATTAAATATTTTTAATTGGGATTTGCCGTAGGTATAAAAATATTATTTATAAAACATGTATATTGTGTGCAATAAATATTTTGAATGTAAGTAGTATGCGAAGATATAAATTTTTACCAATAAATCTAAATAACTCACATACTTTGTTATAACAGTAAATATAATGTATATATATATAAATATTTTGAATTAGACTTCTTGTGGTATAATTATATTTACATGTTCATTAATGTGCGTAAATGTATGTACGTAAATTTTACTGCAGTTTAAACAAACATAGAAAGGGAACTTGTTAACACTATTTCTTCATTGTTATAAATAATTCTAGAATGATCAAATATTTAATTAAATGCCTACTTTATTTATAAGATCCATTATCCATTACACAGAATTATCCGTAAATCAAATAGTTTTTGTTAAGCAATATAAAATTTTGTTCATTATTTTTGGCTCTACCATTTGTTGAGACTTGGCAACATTAGCAGTAATGAACCCAAAATAATAACCAGGTACAAAAATAGGTCTCACTTTTTCTTTGTTTACCAACATCTCTAGCTAGCCTAGATTACAGCATATATCTTTGAAGAAAGACGTATATTTTATATTCATAATTAATAAAAAAATTGCTGTCTTTATTGATACTATATAGATAGCGTTGCAGATGTTTACAGGAGTCAAAAATTATTCAGTAAAAAAACTTGTTTCACTTTTATTAAAGTAGGTCATGACATTTTTTAAAAATGTTTTTGACCAAATTTCCAAAGTGAAAAGTAGCATCTTTTTATTTATGTTTAATAAAAGTGGTATAAAATATTTGTCGACAATAATATTTGAAGCAATCTGTATCCTTATAATCTTATACTGTTCTTGCTTTGGTCTATAATTAAAAGGACACTTTCACTGACTCTTAATACTATTAATACATTTTCAAATGGCAGCTATAGCCAGTTACTATAAATCTAAATTTTAAAAGATTAAATAATAGATCTATCTTCACCACTGGGCATTAGCCTAGCAGGAGAATACCTTGTTATACAAAAATTGCAATTTAATCTGAAAAATTAATAGAATAATTAATAGAAATATTGGGTCTTTAACTTTTGCACCTATGGTTGCATACCTATATTAGAAAGGTTCGAATAGAGTCCATAGGATACCTGAGTTTACTTTAATTTCCTTTGAACATCCCTTTTTCAAGATTTGAATTCCTAATGCTGTGTAGTCTTGACATTTGTCCTTGTATGTCAGGTTTGTAATCTTGCCAAATTTTAGTTAGACAAAAAATAATACATTTTATTTACAGCATATGCTTTACCATTGATTTTATTATTTAAATGCTAGTGGTTTGTAAAGTAGAAAACATCATCATCACTAACCGTAAAATATGTAAAAATAAGTTACATATTTTACGGTATTTTATAGAAGTCATGATGATGTTATGATAACTCAGTTATTTAAATGAAGTAAGTAAACTAGACCATTAAAAAGAGAATTCAATAAGTTAAATTAAAAAATATTTTTATTTGTAAACCAGGTAAGAGGGATTTTTTTTAGATATAGAAGTGTAGAGGTTGTGTATCAAATACAGGGTTATAAATATCCTACTATGTTAAAAGTATCTACTACAATCAAATGGTAATCTATGAGGGGAATTAGCTATAAAAAACTGACATGCTAATATTTAGCAGCTCCATAAAGATACGACACCTCTTAATAACAGTGTCGCTAGAAATAGATTTGCTTAGAAATTTGCTTATTTGAGTCATTATCAAGTTTATCAGCGTGCGTAATCCACGCTGACGTAGTTAGCTGATAATTTCTATGCGTCTTTTGCTGTTAATCGTTATACAATCAATCACATATCGACAGGTATATAATAGTCAATTAATTGTATACAATAATAAGGATTAAGGAATTTACGCATTGATGTACGTCATAATGGATTCGAGATATATAATTTCTGTTACAGTGAAAGCTAAGTTATAATCTAGCTATTATACATATATGCTCACCTGCCATTATTAATCACATCTATTCGTTAATATAACTTAAATAGTTACTTAAACTTAATAGGATAAAATAATAAACCGCAAAATTTTGCGCTTATAACGTATCTAATTAATATAATATCATTGTACATACATTGCAATTCACGAAAGCCTATGCGTGTACTACATCCTTATTAATTTCATTCGATTTCATAATATTTGTCAGGATCACTTAATTATGTATTATTACTTTGAGAGCCTTTGATTTATAATATCGTGTGTGAAGTTGTTTCTTAGTCATTCTATGACAAGTCATTATGAACAAAAGTGTAATAACCACCATGGCTGTAACTGTGTAACATGACACGTCTGAATGATTCAGAATTTACTCGTCTGATTGGTTTCAGAAAGGACAAATAGGTACTAGAGAATTTTAAATTTTAAGCAACTGTTATTGGCCTTACATATCCAACAAGAATTGCTTAAAATTACGTGTCCAACCTAATTTGCCGATTTCGTATAGTAATGAAGCTAAGAGTAGAAGCAGGTTCATTTATGGTAACATGTGTATGGTATGGTTTACCATAAATATATGATAGGTAAAAAAATTGTAATAAGCTTTTATGTAACTTGCCAACTTTAGAAGAATATTTTAGTTACGTTTTAAAAGCTGATATTACTTTCTCTGTTCAGTGTATCGTTATAGTTGATTTTAGCCCACACATTGTTCGTTATGTGAGAATATTGAATTTTAAAAAAGTTACTTAAGAGACATGAATTATTTACTTTCTGTTAGTTTTTCTAAGTAACAATTGCAAAATAGCTAATATACACATTAATTTTCTGTAGAATGTTTGCAAGATTTAAAGCACGTATTCTGCAGCGGAGTCGTGACTGTAAACTTATTCTTATTACAATTCACAACCTTGAAACTAATTTGCAATAGTTGGGGAAATGTTCTAGTCCTAGTCAAAGGCATTGTACTTTATAAATTTCCTATAGATGCTGTTCAAACGCTATAGGCCCGAATCGGGCTCTCGCGTACGCACTGACAAAATGTCCAGTGTTCCTAGAACAATCATCGCCACAATGCCGCAACTACCACGAAGTCACCGGCGACATCGTCTGTCCGAATATGATCCGAGGTATCGACCATTTGAGGGATCCCCGTCTTAACAAGGTACTTAAAATAGCCATTTATTAAGGCCTATTAAATTTGGAATTTCTAACTCTTGGCAAACGATTATGTTAGTTAACAGGTTTATTAAGCGAATTGGCTAGCAAACATTGAAATCCTGAATTGCCAGGTCACGGTTAATTAAGATAGTGCTATGTACTGCGATGAAATCTTTATACTTCCAAGAGTTTATTTCTGCTCCAGAATATCCCACCCGTATTAAATTACTTTACTTTACGTGTTTCTAGGGTCTAGCATTTACGTTAGAGGAGCGTCAAGCTCTTGGCATTCATGGCCTTTTAGCGGCAAAATTCAAAACCCAGGAGGAACAGCTGGATATTTGCCGGATATCAATTGACCGATATGAAGACAATCTCAACAAATACCTCTACCTCGTGGAGTTACAGGTGACTAGACAGCGTACAGGTACCACTGATTTAATAAATTCCTCGCTTAAGTGTCTTACCTAACCCTTTTCAAACTACCAGTTAATCAAGATTTAGGTGCATGACGTGTTATTCTTGTTTTGCCTTAGTTAAAAAACGATGTTTATGATAATATATTCCTACTTATTATCATAATTACAAAAAAGTATTTTTTTATCAAAATATTATTTCTTGCAGGACAGAAATGAAAAATTGTTTTTCCGTTTGCTATCGGAAAACGTAGAGAAGTATCTGCCCATCGTCTACACTCCAACTGTGGGTCTAGCCTGCCAGAGATTCGGTCTCATTTACAGAAGACCTAGAGGTCTCTTTATAACCATTAATGATAAGGGACATGTGTTCAATATACTTAAGAACTGGTATGTATAAAGCTCTGAGTCATAAATTAAATACATAGGTTTATATATTCATAATTGATTTGATGATTGTAAATGTCAAAAAGCCTGAATGTGATCTTGAACTTTAAATTTTATTTAAGCCTATACATTTAATATTACACAATATTGTGTTAATAAATTACATTATTTATATTTTTCCATAGATTTGTTAAATTTTAATGGTCCTTTTAGGCCGGAACCAGACGTAAGAGCCATAGTGTTTACCGATGGAGAGAGGATCTTGGGTTTGGGAGACTTGGGTGCTTACGGGATGGGTATTCCTGTAGGAAAACTGTCTCTCTATACAGCTCTAGCGGGCATCAAACCGCATCAATGTCTGCCCATCACTTTGGACGTCGGAACCGATAATCAGGTATTTATCGTATTGTGAAATTAAGTTATTAAGAAGAACATATTAAGTTATAATGTATGTGTAAGTTAAATCGTAGGTATCTGTTATTCGAACTGTAGGCATCATAGCTTAAATATCAGTTAGTATTTGATGAACATATCAAAAGGTATTATATTTTAAATAGTTTACGATATTTGTATTAGTGTATCTTAATAATAGTGTTAAAACAATAGAGAAATATAATTGTTTAATTAGTTACCATATTCTGATAATGCTGATAATTTTCTCCTCGTTTGGCACTTATAGTATGAAGTATAAATTTCCTCTTCGATAAGATATTACTTAAACTATTAAAGAGGAGTCTACGAGAATTACGAAGCCACCACTTCACACGCAAAATAGGCGCACATTGGTCGTCAGTTTGCGGAAACGGGCCCGCCAATACATACATACATATTACATACATACATACACACATTTCTTAAACGACCTTTCATTTCCATAAACCAATGTCGTATGCAAATGTAGACACGAGTTTTCATTTGAAATAAATTTGGTTTTCTTGGAATTACTGAAACATATGGTATTGTTTTGCAGCCTAGTAATGCTTCAAAAAATATAAGTTATTTACTACAAATGAAGTACCGAGCTTTTTTAACAAATTTATTTGTGTATAGACAAGCTAAATGTAATTATTTTTGAAGTATTAGTTCCTCTTATGTTGTAGATATGTAAAACTAGTTTATATTATGATATTAAAATGATGATCAAAAATATTCATAAAACCTCGTATCGTGTTTTCAGCTCTCGAAGTATCGATTACAATCACTACAATACACGAGTTGTTAGAAATTTAAATAATTTAGTCTGTTTGAATCGCGTCCGTTTTAGAATACGTTCTTTACATTGTTAGAAAATTACAATGATACAAACACACATATTCTGATATTTTGGAGAGTGAAGTTCTTATGGACATTTAATAAAAAAAAATCATTGTCAAAACACATAAATTAATTATGTATATTGTTTTACATCTAAAGTCTCGAAATTCGGAATTGTGAATAGTGTTTTTAATACTAATTGCATGTAATTATTTTTCCTTATTGCCAAGGCTATTATAACTATAAGGCAAATAGTTTTTATGCTAGTGACTGTTTTATCAGTAACCATTTAGTAAATACTAGCTAAGCCCTGCGGTTTTACCCGTTTTTATTCATGTTTAATACACATATACCTTTCTCTTGAATCATTCTAACGAATGAGTAAACTGCATGAACATTGGTAGCGCAGTTTTAATGAATTAAGAATACGAGTGTGTCCCTACACACAGAAGAAAGCTTTGTTTTATACTAGGTATGTAATGTATTAATAGTTGAGTAATAATAAAAATAAATTGATCATTTTGTTAGGATCTCTTGGAAGATCCATTGTACATCGGTCTGCGACAGAAGAGAGTCAGAGGAAAGGAGTACGACGAATTCATCGATGAGTTCATGGAAGCCTGCGTGCAAAGATACGGGCAGAATACGCTCTTGCAGGTTAAATATTTAATTATTATTATTTTTATAGGGTTATGTAAGTTGGTCAGATAAGATCAGTGTCAGGATCAGAAAGGTGCTGTATGCAAGTTTGTATTGATAAAACTTTTAAACCGATGTCGTCTTTTATATTTTCTGGTATAATAAATCAGTTAAGCAATTTACGCAATAGGCTTTAGACCTAGAGATCACAGCACCTTTACCTCTATATGATATTCTTTGTTCTAATATAGATTTCTTATATTCTCTGTGATGATGAATGTTTTTCCTTTTGGAGTTTGGAGGACTTACATAATACATGATACAAATTTAAGTAATACAGTCACTCACTAGAATGCAATTAACATGCAATTAACTGACAAAATTGTTATAAAGAGTTTAAAGATATAACAACCTTACTAAAAGTAATTTCAAAATTCAATTTCGAAGACATTAAAGGTGAAATCTTTCTATCGATTTATTCTTTTGTTATTTCTCACTTTTTTTTTCTTTGTCTTATCAAGAAAATTTCCTTACGTATTACACAACCGAAACGGTGGATTATTTGTTAAAAATATCGGGTTGACGTTATTTTTTCTCTTCTTGATCAAAAATAATACTTATTAGCCTGCTTCCAATGGCTTCGTTCATATAAATAAACTCATTTTGATGTAAGTTTTATGTCCCTCTTAAAATATACCTCCAGTAACGTAACGTCAGCACCTAAATACATACGTCTGAATATGTTTAGTTTAAGGGCATTTCTTGGAACTGCTTTCATAAAAGCAAGTGAATGCACCCATTAATTTCAGTGGAAAATTGAATCATTCTTTGTGTGTTTTGCGAGTTCGTAGCCTCGGTGTAACTTTTAAATGAAAAATTGTAGTTATTTAAATAATTAGGTCTTGACAAGAAAAGCTTAAAGAGTTTAAGAATAACTTTTATATTCCTCTCGAACACGAATTGTGATAGTGTTAAAATATTATTTAGTTAACGTTGTAGCAATTATAATCAAGGGTCAGTACACAATTGTTTAGAATTTGTGTTCAAAATACTCATTATATTTCTTTTGAAATAGGTTACATTATAATAAACCAAGTACTTTCGACTAATAAATTATTCTTTTTGGCGATAAAAACAAACTTGAGTTCTAATATAACATTGTATAAAATACTGCTTATGTTTGTAACGATGAATTTGCAAATAACCAAGCAAGGTTGCATTGAAGCATTACTAAGCGTTGCATTATATGTATAAAGATTAGGTTTCTTATCTTGTGCTTGCAAATCCCTTTAGCAATATCGATTAAACCGTTATCGACATTGTCTTGACGAATCTTTTTATATGCGTCATCCATTCACGTGATTTTGTGTCCGGTGACGATCGAATGTTAAAAATATCACGGATTTTCCAAAACAAAACAAAAGCCCCGATAATTTATTCTAACAATCTCTTGTTATCAGTCGTTTGCCCAGAGATTGTGCGTATTGCAGTGTTTTACATAACTATAGATAAAAAACATATTATTATGATTTATAACACTGCAATGTTATGTATACAATCTTATCATTTCAATATCTGACTGGTTTTGATCGATATATAATCTAATCCCTAAGTGTTTAATATGATTGTTTGTGTTGATTGTGTCTTCGTATTAAATGGCCAACCTTCAACGCGTGATATGGTTGAATGCAACCCATTAGCAGGACCCCAGTGGAAGTAGGGGAGCGATATTTATAAAATGTACTCTGTCGTTTTTGAAGAGACCTTTGTCTTAAGGCATTATGTGTTTAATTAAATTGATTTTTAATTACCGAAAACATGTTGGCTGTTCAGTAGCGTGTATTACAAATTCGTTACTGGGGATCTCCCCTTAACTATATCTACTTATAATAGTACAGTGACATATTTGAGAATATAACAAAGGAGTTGCTAAAAGTGTTACAGTCGTCATTTTTTATATAATGCATTCATTGTACGCACATAAAATGAAGTAAAGTGTGCAATCAATTTCAATATGTTTTTAAATTTAGCTATAAAATTCATATTTGAAAATAGACATTTAATGTAGCATTTTTAACATACAATTATTTGTTATATAAAAAGCTTTTAAGAATGTTCCTGTTGATTTGTCGCTATCAGATACAGCATTAATTAGAATGGCATTTTATATTTGGCAGTGCATTCATGAAGTGTGAAAGTCAAATTCAGATTAGGTTTGAGTTGTGAATGTTGTGGACGGAAATATCACAGGCGACCTACCTCAACAGCTGTTGCATCACAGTCTAGGTTATCTGTCTTGATAGTAATTGTATTACACTGAATTGAAAGGTTTACGTTCGCTTTATTGCATATTGGCTAACTAGATTTTGTCTCGTCGATCTTTCTATATCGTTGTTATTGTTTTTAAAACAAAGTGCTCTGTGATTTGATTACATAAGATTCAAATTGCTACATTTAAGAGTAATTATACTATTTGCAACAATGTCGCATCTAGTTTTCATGTAAAATATAACATAAAATAATTGCATATTAGAATACGAGTTTCAATGGTTTCGACTAGTTATCCCAACTCTATAATTAGCTGGCGCAACACATTTTATTAATTGCGGAAGTTGTTCATTTGCGTAACGTTTTCATATTGATACGTTAAATTTACCACACAGATATAGTGAAGTCTATATTTTATAAACAGTTTTATGGCTTTCCTCCTAACTTTTGCCAATTGAAATACGTTTTAAAGTGATCATCTCAGATGACTGTAATGCGGGCATTACAGTCATCTGACTGTCTCTCTGTGTTAAACGAAATGACAAATAATCGTCACAAGTTAACTGAAATCAGTGCAAACTGGATCGGGGTCGTTTAACTATTTGTTCTTGTCGTCAAACAAGATTTGGTTATATAAGATCACTTTGCTCTTACGCTTTACGTAACGGCATAGAAATTTCTTGACATATTTCAGATAAATATAATATGTCGATAATAAGACTGTTACTATGTATACGTATTATAAACAGTATGAAATACTAAGTAGAGGTATTTTATTGACGCCCTTGCTTACAAAGTAATTTAGAAAATAAAGGACTCAAGTTTTAGATTTATTGATTATTCAGCCCTTAAGTATGACGTTATACAAATTCAATTTTTGCTACATTTTTCCTGTAAATATTATTTAAAGGCATGATTAAGATATTGTTGTACATTCATTCATTATTGGTTCATTATTTAATGTTTTTTTAATTTTTGTCGTAGTTCGAGGACTTCGCTCTGGGTAATGCTGGTCGGTTGCTCGCCAAGTACCGCAACAAGTACTGCACGTTTAACGATGACATTCAAGGCACGGCCAGCGTAGCCGTGGCCGGGCTCATGGCGGCCGTGAGGGTCACCAAGAGGAAACTCAGCGAAAACATCTACTTCTTCCTCGGCGCTGGTTCTGTAAGTGAAACAATATAACTGGTTAGGTTTTGAGATTTCTGATGGTGGTGTATAATTGCTTTGTAATACTATGACGATTCAAAAGTGTTAAGTAACTGTTCGAGGTCGAAATAGAAATTTTATTTTTTTTATTTTTTTTTTTTTTTATTTTTTTTTTTTTTATTTTATTTTATTCGGATAGCTCACAGCAACACAAACAGGTAAAAAAAGGAAAATAACAGTCAATTGATGCCAATTAAGAGCTATCACTTATAGTTATACTTAAAAATTATACTAAGGCTAAATACGCTAGGCTGGGATTCAGTCAAAATTTACTAAGTTTATTTTTTATAGTATATATGCTAGTATGAAAAAGATCAATGTCAGAGGCATTACACACTCGATTAAAGAAAGTACAAGCTCTAACCAAGTAACTGTTACCTCGGTAATTAGTATGGCAAAACGGCACATCCAGCAAAGGAAAACAACGAAGGTGGCATGTAGGAACTTTAAGTCCAATTTTGCTCAATAGTAAAGGACAGTCTATAATACCTCTAGCTATTTTAATTAACAATATTGTATCAGCTATATCTCTTCTTAAATAAAGTGGCAATAAATGATATTTTCTACAGCGATTCTCATAATCAGTTTTAGCCATTCTAAATTTATAGTTCAAAAACCTTGTGAATTTTGACTGAACCCTTTCAATTCTAAGTTTATATTTTTTATAACAAGGATTCCAGATCTGTGAAGCATATTCAAGCATATTCATTTTGACGACACTGTGTGTGTATATTTTGTATACTTGGGCACATTAACAATTTTGAACCAGGAAGACAACTAAGTTATTAAATAAAATTTATTTAAGCTAAATGATGATGTATTTGTAAATTGTACTACTTTTATATAAATATTAAATATTGATTGTAATATCACTCTTTGTTTCATCATACAAGCCGCGCCCCGCGCCTTAACCTCGTAGTTTTCGTTCTCGCGATAATAATAAGAAAAAAGGATAAATTTAAGCCACATACTTTAAGTAGTTATTCTGCGAAAGTGTTGTAATCATTCGAACATATTCAAATACTTGCACATCAAACGTTGCAGGCGGCGAATGGTATAGCGAACCTAACCGTAGCGGCGATGGTGTCGGAGGGGCTGAGCGTGCAGCAGGCGCGCGACCGCGTGTACATGTTCGACGTGGACGGGCTGCTGTCCACGCGCCGGCCGGGCGGCGTGCCCGCGCACGCGGCCGCCTTCGGGAAGGACGTCGAGCCCGAGAAGGACTTCGAGACGTGCATCGCTAAGATCAAGCCCAGCTGCCTCATTGGTGAGTGCCCACGAGACATCCATAACATCCACTCACACACACATGCACGCAAGCACGCACACGTACATGCACACCTAGAACTTATAACTTCTGGTTGAACATTAACAACGGTCCAGACAGTATCTGGATACTGCATACTACACGCATACTATCACACATGCACACACAAGTATACACACTCACACTCACTCTAAAACTTAAAATCTCTGGTTGTCAGATGGTTCAGTTTAGTTGAACACTAATAATGGAATTTTGTATAGAAATTAAAGGAATTCGTTTTTACATAATAGTATTACGTAAAAATTATGTACAGTGCTTGTCGACAGTGTAGTTTTAAAATGCTCTTTATATTGCCACCGGACAATGTCGGCGCACGTAGACCGTGCTGCGTGGTATCAATATTCTTCAAACAGACACCAGACACACAAACGCGAAAAATTTCTACCCTAATTAACACATTTTCAATACGTAAGCTACGTCATCGTTATCGATAAATGGAACGACTTCGAGTCAAATTTAAAAACGATAAAAAATAGCAGTCAAAAAAGTATATTTTCAACGGTATTTTTTTGTGTAATGTAATAACTTATACTTATAGGGAAGTAGGGCGAGATTGGCTTTCTCTCGCCAGAAATAGAGAAGAATGGAGAAAGAAAGGGGAGGCCTTCACCCAAATGAGATTCACATCATCATAGGATTATATACATATTAACACTTACTAAACTTAAAACTAACTTAAGTATTTTATTAACTAATACACCTAATACACATTTGCAATGGAAATTTTAATGATGTGATAAATAAAAAGCTATCATTATTATTAATAACTTATAGAAGCGTTTAAAATATTAGAAAAGTGCAAATTAAGTATTGTATATACCCTATTGTATAGGTTGCTCGACGGTGGGCGGCGCGTTCACGCCGAACGTGCTGAAGCAGATGGCCAAGAACACGGAGCGGCCCGTCGTGTTCGCGCTCTCCAACCCCACCAGCAAGGCCGAGTGCACCGCGCAGGACGCCTACGACTACACCGAGGTCCGTTTCCACTGATCACTCACACTACCATCTATATCAGATATATCATATTAAACGATTTCAAAATTTGGCGGCTCACATAGAAAAAGATACAAATTATTTACTAACTATAACACACTGTGTAAATTAATAAGCTTATGACAAAAATTTTAAATATAAGTAATATGGTACACTTGAAATTTGACGGCACTATACTATTATTTAAAGAGGGAACATTTAATTAGTTGCAATGATATTGTATTCAAAAGATATGCCAAGTTTTTCAATTATAGAGCACTTTTCTAACTTCTATTATTCTATCTATGTATGTACGATTTTATTATTTTATATTTTCTTCTAACCTTGTGAATTTCTATTTGGTCAAAGTTGTATATGTTACGGCTAATACCCGAAGTGCGGCTACACCTAGTTTTAGCCGGTTAGAACTAGGTGTAGCCACTTACTCTGGGTTAACCTAGTAGGAGCCGATTGTTTTCTAGTAAAACTAGGTCTATCCTTTATCTTGCCGGCTACAACTAGGTCCAGCCATTGCCTTTTGGACAAAACTAGGTCTATCCGATATCGTTCCGGCTAGAACTATCCATGGTTGTACTTGAATGTAACGATAAGGGGTTATACAACTTAGGAAACAAAAACAGCACTATAACAGAACTATTTTCAAGAAATCTGTTCACTGTGTGTAACACACTGTAAATTAATAAGCTTATGACAAAAATCTTAAATATAAGTAATACGGCATACTTGAAATTTGGCGGCACACAAAAGTGCCGCGGCACAGTGGTTGAGAATCTCTGATCTAGTATATAAACTATTATTTAAAGAGGGAACATTTAATTAGTTGCAATGATATTGTATTTAAAAGATATGCCAAGTTTTTCAATTACAGAGCATAGTGCGACATTTCGATCAATGTCAAATTAAAGAAAAACATTTGTTGAGTTTTTGTCACTGCACATGTAAATGCACACATCAAACCAAAGCACTATTTATTCCTTTTGAGAGTGCTTGATATATCGAAACACGAATAAAGAAATATGTAGTTGAAACATTAAAAATAAAGCATTATGCCGTATAATGCGCTCTAATAGTAAAACGCATCATCTGCATCTACACATCTATAGTCTTTTGTACAGAGGATAGATTGGCTGTTTAAATTGAATAGGCTCTGAAACTACTGGACGGATTCGTAAAAAACAGGGGAGAGAAATAGTATAGAAAGAAATTTAGAAATAGTTTTATCGTGAGAGTCTACCAAACTAATAAGTAGGCATCTATTATTATTGTATATAGATTTAATTCTTTTACACGTCCTGTTCTATGTTCTAAAATATATTCTACTTTTCCTTAAGATCATTGTTATTATACTTTCACAAATATTGATTCCAACAATACAAGTAATTATTCATTGGTTCACAAGTTTTATGTTCAAACAACTTATATAAAGCGCTTGACGTCCATGTTATGGACACAAAGAGCCTAATTTAAAAACACAACTGCCATGACTACCATAGTTACATAAGCATTGTTTTGACACGTGATTGATTTCAAGGTCTAGGTTAGAACAACCTTGGATGGTACCACGCGAAACTGATAATTGTGGCTGGTTTTAGTATCAGGAAAATCAGACTAAAATATTGTAAAGATTGCTTAACTCGCTTTAATAAATTCATATCTAATATTGTTGCAATGTTTGTACAATACTGATTTTATCCACGTTACGTTTTTCACGACCTGCCTAACTTATTATAAAATGTCTTATTATTCGTTCTTGTCATATTATTTACATTAAAAAAACATATTAGCTTCGCAGTCTAAAAAAAGTCTGGTTATAAAAAATACATTCATTCCTCTGTACAACCAAAAAGAATCTCTTTCTTGCCACCAAAAAAAAACTTAGAATTTTTAGCTATCGTATTTTAGCTATCTGACTATCATTAATATAAAGAGTTTTTACTCTTACAGGGTCGCTGTATCTTCGCATCTGGCTCTCCGTTCCCACCAGTCCAGTATGGAGGCAAGGAGTTACATCCAGGTCAAGGAAACAACTCATATATATTCCCCGGCGTTGCTCTTGGAGTTATTGCTACTGCCACACACCATATACCTGAGACCATGTTCCTTACAGCTGCTAGGGTGAGATTTATATGTATTTTTAAATAATAAAAATAAATTACGGTGGTATTCTAGAATGTTATCTAGTCGGAAGCTACTCTAAAATTGTCTTATTGTGAGTTGATTGATAAATTACATATGCATACTACTCTTGTTGTAAATATATAATATATAAATATAGCTTATGACACTTACTACGTAGATATCTATAATTAAGACAATTATCACATTCAGATGTAATCTGGAAGTACTGACCTGTACCTACAACCTTAAAACACTATAAAATATAGAATAGATGAAATATTGATAATTTTAGGAATGATGCCTCTCAAAATAATAATAATGTTTCAGAACTCAAAAGTTTTATGAATGCAGATTATATTCCTATAGTTGTAAATATTTCTACCTATCTATAAATTTCTGTAACAATTAAAGATTATTGAAGATTATTTTTAATATTACATATTTACAGTGTCTCATTTGTAGTATTGATTTTATTTTCAGACCCTTGCTAATTATGTGAGTGAAAGCGATTTGGCGATTGGCCGCATCTACCCGTCACTATCTGAAGTGAAGGAAGTTTCTCTTGCGATTGCTATTGAAGTGGCCAAGATGGCGTATGATGAAGGTGGGTTATTACATATTTGATATAAATGGTATTAAATGGATAACAATGTGTTATCTAAAAGCTGTATGGAAAACTATAAAATATTTCAAATCCAGTCTCATACTTTTATTATAAATAATAACGTGTTATGAATCTATAGAATGTCATCAAAGATGACAAAAATACTTTAAGAATAGTATGTATGCTTTGTTGATATTTGATGCGATTCTGTGACCAAATACAATATCAATCAAATAAAAAATAATTACAAACATTTATTATCATCTAATATATTGATATATTAACAAAAAATTTCAATCAGGCATGGGAATGCTCTACCCAAAGCCGGATAATATTGAAAACCATATAAAGATACGTCAGTACAACTGTCACTATGAGTCTAAGGTACCGGATTGCTTCTCATGGCCAGAATATCCCAAACCCAAGTACTCAGCGAGCCAGGGCCGAATGTTTCCGATCCATTAAACGCATATAAAACGTTAGTTTTGCTAGATAGTATGAAAATTAATAAATTAGGTGTAGTTAAAATAAAATAGTTAAGGCTCGTAAAACATATGTGATTATTTGAAACAAAATGGTATATCATTATCAGATTCTTATAGATCTTACAGTATGAGTATTGCATAGTATGAAAGCTCAACAAATCATTATCTTTAATCATTCTCTATTAACTTCCTTTAGAGTATGTTGTCAACGTTGTATACGGTAAAATTACATTCATAGTCTTGTACTGTATTTAGTAAACTTTTTAATCTTTTGATTAAAATATGTAATTTCTCAGTCAATAGAAACATCATACAAAGTATTAAATAACTCAATAATAATATTTATGTTCCAGGTCTCGCCTCAGTATATCCCGAGCCGAAAGATTTAGCAAAGCACGTGGAAAACCAGATGTACAATTATTACTACGAGAGCTCAATGCCAGTTGTATGGGATTGGAAGCCAGAAGAGAAATTCAATGTGAGACCCATTCAACCTGTGCCCAAAAATATTTAAATTCACTGTTTTGTAGATCTTTTACTGTTTTTCTAAAAGTAATTTGGGAATGTAAGTACACAGTATAGTGAGGATAAATGAATGTGTTTCAAAAAAACAATTATAACACTTTTAATTTTTAATAGAAACGAAACGATTATTTGTAATCGGTTTAACTTTGCGTAAAAACGTGCAGACAGTGTTTAATTTTATATTTTTATTGCTTTTTTTACTCGCTATACAGGTGTACATATTTTCTTAACACAAAGACGTTTTATACTAAAGGCCAAATACTGAAACTCAAATCCTGTTATTTAGAAATATTTGTAAAACTAACTATCTAAATTTAAATTCAATTTGCGTTTCATTATTGGGCCAAAAATAATCTGACATAAAAATATGTTTCTTTAAAATCTTAAAATTTGTTTTAAAAATTTATGGTTCAGGATTGCAACTCAGTGAAGGAACTTTGATGTCCATTTTTACAGTATACACAAAGTATTATACCTCTATAACGTAGAATATTGACATTACAATTATTGTATCCAAATTTTAAAGTCAACATTTTATTTGCCCAATCTTAGACGGCTTCACTAAATTATAACAATGCATTTACTATAAATAAAGTCTGAAATATAAATCGATTAAAGCTAGTATAAAAGCCGGGTTTGTTATTATTCTACGTAAACGTACGTATGGGAATTTTCATTTTTATATTAATAAATTTCATTGTACTGACTGCTGTTTGAGAGGGCACTTAAGAATTGACCGTTTGATGTATTCACAAATTAATAATTAAAATATAGTATTAGCTCTCACTTCGTGTTATATTGATTGTCTTGTAGTGTAGCTTCATATGACAATGTTGAAATCGATGTTAGTATTACAATAATGGTGGCCTTTACATGCTTTTTTATTAATTTATTTTTCTTTAACCATTTTGTCATATGCTTGTAATTTTTATTTTATTTTTGTATTTCCCAATCGTAAACGAAGGTTGTATTCCCGAAACTAAATACCTTTAAATTGATGCTTTTACATTTTATGTATGTTTTTTTTTGCTGATCAAAGCAAGTATTTAAATGAGTATTAATCATTATACATTATTATTTTTATTTATTTTATTTTAAGTATAAATGTTTAAAGCTAAGTGTATCGTATATAATTTGTGTTGGAACAGCTCATATGTTATGTGAACGTATTTAATATCAAAGTCTAGTCACCGCAGCATTATTTTAAATTATATCGTCTGTGTATATATTCTTTCTATTTAATATAAGAAATAGACAAAAGTTATGAAGAGATTTAATCGATTCTCAATACTATGATAAATTGGACACTGAAAAGTGATAAATTGTAAAGCTACCTCGTTTATTATTATGAGGCGAATGAGGATGGTTAAAATTTAATCTTTCTATATATTTCGACTCGGAATCATATTTGTATTGTGTTCAGTATTTACTAAATAGTGAGACGGATATATTCGCTGAGCGAGAGAAAAAATAAATGGGAACCGGAATGACGTGCAAGTATTGTATGAAAATCTATTTCTTATGAACATGAATTATTGTTTTGTATCTACCAATACTACAGTTAATTAATTGCATGATAATTTTAGTTTGACGTTTCCATAATGATTCTAGAATAATTTTTAAAACGTCATTGACATTTTGAAAAAAAAAGTTCCATTTTATTTAAATATTTGACATAACTCTATAATCTATCACTTATGAATGAATGCACGTCGACGAACGTTATTTCGGTTCTCAAAACGTCTTTTTAAGTTATTTATATACTAGAGCTTGTATCTAAAGATACGCAGTGATTGTGTTGCTGTGACGATATAGTTATATGGTTTTGAACTAACTAGTACAAAAATATGTTTTGTTTGAAAGTTGTATTATTTGACTAATATTTTACCTGTATTCGTTTCGTTACCAGGGTTATTACTTAAGTGCAGTTTTATGTCAATTGAAGTTATCTTCTTTGTAACTCGTTTGGAATGAAAGAAGTAATTGTATGTTCGTAGTTAATTGTTAAATACGATAATGAATGGACGTTACTAATTAAATATGTTCAAAACGTGTATTGTTGTTTTATTTACCCGTTACATTTATAATTATTTTATGATATTCGAATTAACTGTTTATTAAAATTTGGGCCTAGTTTATGTTATTTAATTTAAATGTTGAATAAATTACCAATAAAACAAAATTTATAAATAAATGCAAATGGCGTTTCATGCTAGCTAAAATTGTGATAATGTGTAAACTAATCAATCTTTTTTTTCTTTTACAATTGACTTTGAAAAATAAAGAAATACTGGCTCATCACGTTTAGCTTTTTTGAAGGGAGTTTCTTTTGTTTTACGGTGTAAAATACTGTTACGGATACCGCGTTCTCCTCGGGGGAGAAGGAGGTGGTTATGTCGGACTCGCCAGAAGGGCCCTACCGACTAAAACCCACCGGCGTTCCGAGATTTGCTGAGGACGTACGAAGCAATAGTCCCCAAGGCCGTCAGGGAGCTTCTCCTCACTTAACGTAAGAAAAATATAATTCTCAATTGATTTTTTAACCCGATTTTCCGTCTGAACTATTATAAAAAACAGTGCTAGTTATGTTATATCAAATGCGGATTTATTATCACATCGGATAAAGTGCTTAGTTTCCAATTAAACAATACAAACTCTTTAAATGCTTCTTGCATTGATTGATAGAGCATTCAGAATAAAACTTATACTTTACCTGTCATTTGAAAATGTGATATGGCTTGGAATATCGAATTGTTGCTTATTTTTTTATGTAATTAATAATTATGATTTCATTAAGGCGGGTTTTATTGTAAGTTTAATTTTGATCTATATTACCTTCGAGCAAGATATGTCTGAAGTAATTAAACTTATTTTGTAAGCTTTAGTTGGTGACATATATTATGATTATTTTTTCAGCGCTATAAACAAGGCGAGAAAAACCGGTTGTTATGTGTCTTCATTACTGACTAAAATCAAACGTGCCGATATACTACATATTCGCAATGTAAATGATGTAGACTTTTGCCCAAATATGGTGAGGGGAATTGATCATCTGCGAGACCCAAAATTGAATAAGGTACTTTAATTAAATACTACATCTGTCTTCCGCCGAATGAGAGACCTTACCGGGGGTAGGTCTCTTTCGCAGGAGACCGACTGGGTGGGTACCCCCACAGTGCCAGACATTCTACCGCCTGAACAGTGACGTGAAAATGTCACTGTGCTTCGGTCTGAAGGGCACTGAAGCCAGCGAGATTACTGGGCTAATGAGTCTTAGCATCTTATGGCTCAAAGTAGGGAGCGTCAATGTAGTGCACCCCTGCCCGGAGCAAAGTTCTGGGTAGCACTACATTGGTTATGGGCTGGCGTTACTCTTACCATCAGGAGGGCGTCCAGCTCGTCTCACCACTTCATGGAATAAAAAAAAAAAAAAAAAGATTAAATAGTTGTTACAGAGGCGGACCAGTTCAAACAAATAAAACTTGCATATTCGTAAAATTAATATCTAGAGATTTAAATAAGTTCCATATAAAGAATATCTACCTTATGACTGTCTGTGTCTGACTTAATTGATCATCAATACTTTTAAAAAGGGTCTAGCGTTCACATTGGAAGAGAGGCAAGCACTAGGAATTATGGGGTTATTAGCACCACTTTATAAAACCCAAGAAGAACAATTAAAGATTTGTCAGTTGGCGTTGAGTCGATTCCAAGACGATCTAAATAAATATCACTATTTAGTTCAGTTACATGTAAGTATAATTATTCATTAGGTTTTATAATAATATAACAGCGGATTGCCCGGATGCGTCTGAGGAACTACGTATCTCTTTCTAAAAGATCATTGTGCAGCTAGACATATACAAATACTTTTTTATAATGTGTTGTATATAAATAAATAATTTCGTAAGTCATAAGGTTACAAGGTACCAATAACGTTCTGTTTTAAGGATTCAAACGAAAGGCTATTCTTTAGCCTTTTATCGCAAGATATAGCGAAATTTATGCCAATTGTATACACACCTACAGTCGGCTTGGCATGCCAAAAGTTTGGACTCGTTTACAAGAAGGCTAAAGGTCTATTTATAACTATCAATGATAAGGGACACATTTTTAACATTTTGAGAAACTGGTAAGTTTAATAATAATAAATTCCTATTAAGTTTCATTTATGTACCTACCTGATTTATATGTACGAGTATATATACTAATATAATACTAAAATAAAGAAGTAAAGTTTATGTGTTAAATTGTAAGGGGTAATCTCGGGATCTACTGAACCGATTTTAAAAATTCTTTCACCAATAGAAAGCCACATTATTGCTGAGTGTTATAGGCTATATAAAAAACCCGAACCGAAAAGGATAATTAACATTATGCCCAACGAAGTGTGCGCGAGTCGACTAGTAGTTTTATAATATAAGATACAAATGAATAGAATTGGTAGATACAAGGTTGGACAGTAATGGACTACTGCGAATGTTGCGATTGCAAAATAGACAAAACAGTTATTTTAACTAACTATTTAGTCGTGGTTATAACATGTTCACAACCTTACACGTTGTGCCGTTACGTAGCAATGTATCCAGGCTAAAGAAGGCATATTATTTTGATACATGTTAATAAAGGCGAGCGTTAGGTTAAAATTTTCTTTAAATTTCTAAAGGCCAGAACATGACGTCAGAGCAATAGTGTTCACTGATGGGGAAAGGATACTGGGTCTAGGAGATCTAGGAGCTTATGGAATGGGGATACCGATTGGAAAATTAGCGTTATACACCGCTCTAGCTGGGATAAAACCACACCAATGTCTGCCGATCACTTTAGATGTGGGAACTGATAATAAGGTCTGTGATAGTCAGCATTAGTTGAAATATTCAAGAGATAATGATTATATTTTCTATCATTATCATACTCGTATCATTATCATCTCACAGTACCTATACTTATTGTATGAATATACATTATAATATAGGTACCTACATAAGTTCAATATCCTATGCGCTTTGAAAATGTTATGAAAATACATAATATGTCTAAACAAAGGTTGGAAACGTCTATCTTATTCTAATTACTTTTCGATTCAACTAATAAAATTGTTAGATTCAAAATGTACGAAATTTAAATTAGGCAAGATAGCGAGTATACGCGGGCGCTTTCATGCATTTAAATCGTCTGAAAGAGACGAAGGAATTCCATCACGAACCCGGTTATATAAAACGAAATAAGTTACTCAGATGAATAAATTTGATTATGTAATTGTTATTAATTCGCTTATTTTTCTAAATTGAAATTACTCATAAGATTCGATGTTTGATTTACTCATGAAAACGAAACGAACTAAAATTTCAATAGAATAGATATAAAACGCTAAAGGTAATTTATTAAGGTAGTTGAAATTATTATGGTCAATCCTATTTTCGACATATTTGAAGGTTTTGAGGGTTCTAGGATAATAAAACTATAAATAATTCTGTAGGAACTTCTAGAAGATCCACTTTATATTGGATTGAGGCAGAAAAGAGTTCGAGGAGAGGAATATGATGAGTTTATTGAGGAATTCATGGAGGCGTGTAATAAGAGATATGGGGCTAACGTACTTTTACAGGTATTTTATTACTGGCTGTTGCCCGTGACTGCGTCCCCGTGGACTTTCATCTAAACTTTGACCCCCCTTCCCTCCTTATAACCCTTTTTCCAGTTAAAAAGTAGCCTATGTTGTATCTCAGGCTCTAAACCATCTGTGTATCAAATTTCGTTCTAATCGTTTCAGTAGTTTTAGCGTAATGGAAAGACAGACAGAGCTATTTCGCATTTATAACATCAGTATGGATTAGTATATTAGTATTAGTATATTAGTATTGATGACTCTTATATTCATTTTAATAGATGAATTTTATATATGAATCCTTTACTTATAATTAACACTTTGAAAATTTTATATATTGTGCGTTAATATTATATCTATCGATCGTAAGTTTCAACTTAAAATAGCATTTTAATAATAATACGAAAATAATTATAAAAATATATTAAAATAGCCAAGAGAAAAAAAAGTTTCGCCTTGGATTTTTATTCTAGTTTGAAGACTTCGGTTTCGCGAATGCAACGCGTCTTTTGAATATGTACAAAGACGTGTATTGTACTTTTAACGACGACGTCCAAGGCACCGCTAGCGTGGCTGTGGCGGGTTTGATGGCCTCAGAACGAATTACTAAGAAAAAGCTAACTGAGTACATTTTTATGTTCTTAGGAGCGGGATCGGTAAGTAGACTAACACGCCGCTAGGAACCGTTATTTTATGGATTTACTTTGATGTATGAGTAAAGTTATACTGGCAAGGAGTATTTGAGTTACTATTTAATACAAGAATTGCTGAATACATTTTGGGCTTACGTTTGATATGAAAGAATATTACACGATAGATTAATACCCCCAAATAACATCTCAGGGAGCGGGCGGCATTTGAAAACCAGCGCTATCCTGAGAGTTCGCTCTCAGGATAGAGCTGCTCTCAGGATCAGCTGAGATGTCGCCTTTTGCTACGTTTCTGTTTGTATGTGTTGATTTTATAATGTTTTTAATTTGTATTTTATGAATGAATTCGTCCCAAAGCGGACAGTGGAACTACGATGGATTCTAGTCCGTTTGAGTTCGCCTCTAGCCTCGCCTAGCCTTTCTTCACTCCCCGGGATCGTATGAAAATAGGATCATTCTTATCGCTTTGACCACAACAACGCAATTTTGTAAAACAGCAGGGCCCTCTACTATATAGTACATATATCATAACCAATTCCAAGCTAACAACGTAGGTATAGTAAATATTAATGTTTGAAAACCTTTCGTCTATTATATATTAGAGTTCAAATTGCTCTAGGATTTCCCTAATTATTATAATGCAATACAATTATGATCAAACGCTGTATTGTCAAATGACTAATAACAATGTATTTATGTATGAGTTGATTAGAGACAATATCTGGGTCGTGCTAATGCTTGTATTTATAATTTGATCGTTATATAATTTGTTGATTAATTTTAAAAGCTTTTTTGAAGAATTCCTAGACAGCGCCTTATTGGAGATACCTATAATTAATAACTAGTAAATACGTTTGTTTCATAACTTTTTGCCGTGACTTTTGTCTGATTCGGCGGTAGTTACAAATAAATTTAGTACAGGGTTGCATGTAATCAATAATACAGATTGTTATATTTAAATTAATCGTATTTTACCCGAGTAATTTGCCTCCTCGTGGGTAAGAAAGAATTTTATGGTCTATGATCTTTATTCGGCATGTAACCTGCGCCGAATTAACCAAATGCATATTACTCATAAGGATAAGACATACATTGAATTCCAGGCTGCGACCGGCATTGCTAATTTAACCATCGCAGCTATGGTGGTGCAAGGGATATCACAGCAAGAGGCGACCGCTAAGGTCTTCATGTTTGATATAGATGGTCTCCTTACTACGAAACGGGAGGGAGCTATCCCAGATCATTGCAAGCATTTAGCAAAGGACATTGAGCCGTCGAAAAATTTTTCGGAATGCGTAGAATCGCTGAAACCTACGTGCCTTATTGGTAAGATTAGTCAATAAAGTCAATATTTACTAAATAAGTCGTTAAGTATTCGATAAGAATTAAGTAAAATAGTTACTGAAAATAGAATAGGATTTTCAGATACTATGCTTATATATTTTTCTGATAAAACAAATTATAATCAGATTGTGAACTCGAGTTTTGACTATGACGTCTTTAGGTTCGGTTCCTATAGATAAATATTATAATTTCAATTGTCTGAAATATGTAAACAGTAGATAAGACTTATTAATAGTTAATTCATTTCTTATCAATCGGTCATTCCCTGTAAAAATATTATCTATATTTAAGTATTTTTTTAAAGAACCGAAGTAATAAACGTTAACTTTAAATAAATATTAACAAAATTTAATAAGATGTTTTTTTAAGGTTGTTCAACGGTAGCTGGTGCTTTTAATGAGAAAATTCTAAAGCAAATGGCTAAGAATGCAGAGCGACCAGTAATATTCGCACTCTCAAATCCCACCAGCAAGGCAGAATGCACTGCCCAGCAGGCTTATGATCACACTGAAGTAAGTTTATATTGTGTTTTAGTAAAACGAACCCATATTACTTATCGTGCATAGCTCGATAACAGCTGAACCGAATTCTGTAACACTATAAATTTTGTTACTGTATGTAATCTTGTTATTAAAAAAAATCAAAGATCTATTGTCTATAGGTCTTTGTTTTCATAAATGCCTTTTATTTTACCTTTATTTAAATATTTTAAAAATTATTTTCAAATTTTTACAATAAAAAGCGTGCTTAATTTAACGTTATTTGCCCAATCGTTTGTATTGTGTCATTTTATCATAATTCTATAGGGAAAATGTATATTCGCATCCGGTTCACCTTTCCCACCCGTGAAATACGATGGCAAGGAGTATTTCACGGGACAAGGCAACAACGCATACATATTTCCCGGACTAGCCTTGGGCGTCATAGCCGTTCGCGCTCGATTAATACCCGAGATTATATTTTTGAGTGCAGCTAGAGTGAGTATTTTTTGTTATTCTTTCCAAGAAGAGCTGGCTGGTTATTGTCAGCGTACATTTATATACAGGGATAACACAAAAAAGCATATAGCGAACTATAAAAAAAGAAAAAATAAGAAAACATTAATTTAAAATTAATATCGTGTTACATATTAAAATTACACAGTCGTATTTTCTTCAAACATTGCTCTTAATTCAAATATACTTTTATATTAATACTCTAACATAAAATTTAAAAAGAAAGTTGTAACATCCAAATACCATACAAAATTAATCGAATAAACATTCCGGTTTAAGCACAAAATTAATAATTGTTTGTGGTTTATTTTGAACGTTGTAAGCTATATTTTATAGCTGTTAAAAAACCACTAACGTGTGTGCATTCGTTATTATTTTCACATCTTTAATGTAAATATGATTATGATGGTAAATCGTATACGATTTACCACCATAATAGCTTTTCCAATTATAATAGTCTATAGACTATTATAATTGGAAAAGCTTGTTTGATTGTTTTTCACGGCGATTTTATGTAGGGGAATTTACACGCTAATAAAGACTGATTTTTTTATATTCTTTCTAATATGTATAGATGCTTGTTAAGATTTTGTACAAAAAGTGATCACTAAATATCCGCGTTCATTAGACCTTAAAATAATAGCAGAGGTATTTTTTTATTCGGTATTCAAATGGAAGAGGAACGGCTTATACGCGCGGTGCGCGGTGTATCCGTAATATAACACGTGTGAAGATACTTTTCTACAATTTTAACTGAAATTAAAGGTAAATATAAATTTCAGACTTTAGCAGACTTTGTGAGAGAAGAAGATTTAGCCAGAGGACTTATATATCCACCGCTTTTGGACATCAAAAAAGTTTCGTTCGACATTGCAATAAAAATAGTTGAACAAACATACGAGAAAGGTATTTTTATATACACATTTTGTATCAAACTAATACTTTCGAAAGGTTTCACATATTTTATTGCCTGATCTTTAATTAATAAATTTTAATTCATCTGTAGCAGGTTAGTCACGCTGTAGGTACAGCCTTATAGTAATTGTAATACTCTGTGTATAAAGTGAAGTGAAGAATACACGTAGACTAGAGCTAGTAGCTAGTTTCGCTCAAAAGTGGCCAGCAAACGCCCGCCATTTTAAATAAATTCGAACCGTTTTTTACATATATTAGTTACAGGAATCGAAGTATTCGTATTTGATTTTATTACTAAATAGCTTTAGGTCTTTTTATTATACATTTTATAAGTTTTTGTAGCTTAAAATTCAAGCAGTAATCTCTTAAAAGTGGGACCTTACCTATAGATATATTGCGTAAGGAATATAAATATGTTCTAGGTCTTGCAACTGTTTATCCAAAGCCTACAGATATTAAGAAATTTCTCGAAAGTCAAATGTATGATTTGCAATATCAAAATCACCTTCCACATTATTACCCATATCCAAAAGGCCCAGAAATCAGTATTAAACCAATAGAAGAGTTGTAAAATTTTTACAGACCACCGTATTTTTTTATTTTTTTTTTTTTTTTTTTTTTTTAATTAAGTAGGAGAAAAACGGCTTCAACCTAATCTTGGTGTTTTTTTATTATTTTAAATATCAAAGATACATTGTTACATTTTTTATATCAATATTAGCTAAGGTTGGCTTCATTAGTATCCAAATATCATGAAAATCGTAAAAAATCATTTAAAAAAAATGAAAATACGACGGATTTAGAGTCCTTATTACCATTTTTCTTGTTTCAGACCAAAGCTTGGAAAAAGCTAATTTATTATCTACTAGCGAACTACAACTAAGAACAGATACAATATGACCAAAAATAAATAGAACTTAAGTAAGAATCATAGCCTGGTCTATAATATGCAATTTGAAACAAAAGACAGCGAGATAGAACCAAAAATGACTATGAAAAATGATTTTATTTTTAATTCTTTTTAAATATTTTTTTATAAGTTATGTTAAGACTTATGTATTTATTTTTAATAAAGAATTTAGTAACTTGGGGGTATTTTAATATTTTTTTCTTAAATCCATTCTTTTTAGTCGCTTTAACTCTTGACAGAGATAGTGCATAAATTGAATAGAAACGCAAACGGTGGACCTTCTTTGATTTTACAGTCAAATAATAATAAGCTTCATTAGCGTCAAGCGTCAACGTATCTGACTTATTCCAAGTTTAGAAGCCTTGTTAAAAATGTCTCATTAGGAAGGCGTACTATACATTATAAATGAATATATTGAAGACAAACCCTTGGAATAATATTTCTTAACGCTCGTGGTACGGTGACTTTTCTCACGTACAAATATAATATTCGGGTATTTGTTAAAATTTATTTTTATTTATTTTATTTATTACCCTTTATTACAACAAAGGAATATTAACAATTAGACAGATAAAAGAAATTTACATGTAAGAGGCGGCCTTATCACTTGAAGTGATTTCTTCCAGGCAACCCAGAAATAGAACATTAGTAATAATTTACAATTGTATGTTCTTATTTTAAAAAGAGCAATTATCAGAGGTTCTTGCCGGTTCTTTGTAGAAACTGCCTTCCGAACCGGCGGTAAATTTTTTGTAATATCATGACGATACAAAAGTTACTATATGTAGCCTAATTGAATAAAGATACTTTTGACTTTGACTTTGTTAAATAAAAGTTAACAGAAAGATTATAGTCAAAATAGTTCAATTATTTACCAAATTCTATTTTTATATTTGACGAGTTTTCAGTTTCAAGTGGTATGAATCAGTATGGTATGGAATCTTTATACTAATGTTCATATTTTATACATATATACTTTTTGTATAGAACTATGACAGTTATTATAAGCACCCTTTTACGACAGTTAATTCACGACAGTTCTTTTTATGACAATGCCAATTTATATAATCTGTATGTGTGTGTAACACGTAAAATTTTGTGTATTTGTGAAAGGGTGAATTATTAGTTTTTTTTTGTTTCTACAGCTTAAATGCATAAAATGTGTACTTTACAATGCGTTGAAATTGTGGAAGGTTTTTAATACACCATAATGTTTGGTTCGATTATTTGATTCGCTTTTAAGAATAAAAAAAATAGAACCTCCCCAATCTTTTGTCTGCAAGAAATTTTAAGAAGAAGAAATGTCATATTACTCAAATGTCATGATGTGAATATTTTGTGTTTAAATGTAGTTTTTTAAATTTTATTTTGAAAATGTTTTATATTTTAAGGCGTCAACCGTTGTAAGTACATTTTATTAAATTATGAAGCAGAAAATTGATCAATTGTTTTGATAAAAATATTATTTTGCAGATTTTGGTACAAAATAAGACGTAGTAGATCTGTTAATTTAGTTCTTACAAAATTACAATGTGGTAAAGGTAAAAAAGGTGTCGACGAAGACGTGTCTATTTGCCCCAATTCGTTGAGAGGTTTGGATCATCTCATGAATCCAAAGCTTAACAAGGTTAATATATTAAAAAAAAAAACTACCTACATCATCAATGTCTCATTGCTTATAAAAATGCTGATATTAAAATACGTATTCATTTACAGTACTTGTATGAATTGAAGGTTTCTTAACAAGTGATATTTTTGTTGATATTTATAAAATATTTTGAAATGTTTAAAATGCGATTAAGTTCTTTATAACTTGTTCAATATTAAAATTTTTAAGCAGCTTTATTTCTTTAATTAGAAAATTTCGTAGGACCATTAATGTAGTACAATTAGGCTTTTAGTTAAATGGCGAGATGTTTTCAAGACGTATGTATTTTAGGGTCTAGCTTTTACATTGGAAGAAAGGCAAGCGTTTGGACTAACCGGCTTGCTAGCGCCCTGTTTCCAAACTAAGGAAGAACAATTACACATTTGCAGGATATCATTGGAAAGATACAAGGACAGCTTAAATAAATATTTATATTTATCAGAGTTACACGTAAGTATATATACTTTTGAATAAATTAGCACTTTTTTATGGTACGTAGGTCTTACGGTGTCACTCACCGACAACAATCCGGATTATTTGCATACTTTGAACTCGTTATTGTGCCATTTATAACGAATACGAATATAATTGTTTTTGAGTTATAAGCGTTCGATCAAACCCGTCTGTGTTTTACCTTGTGATTAGACATAGCTATATTATATTACAAAGCTGGTCTTCAGTTTTAAATAAGTAGGTATAGTACGCGTCACGAATCTTTCTCACACAAATCACCTGCGCAGAAGTCAAAAATATGGTATCGAGGGGAGGGCGCGGCGCGCGGGGCGCGTGATCGTCGGGTGCGCGAGCGTTGATTGGTTGTCCCAGTCGTGTTGTCTTTCTCGCACCAATACGTTAATTACGAGCGCGATTCTACCGATGCGCAGCTATTCTCGTCAATCGCTAAACATAAATGACGCGTACTATACTCTACTAATGCTCTATAGAATAGTAGTATTACGGAAAACGGGAAACGACCAGACCATTATTTAAAATATTTATTTTATGAGCAACATAACTTAATATATTTGACAAAATCATCATCAAAGCCGTTACGTTTCTCAGGATACGAACGAGACCTTATTCTATAGTCTGTTGGCGCAAAATGTTGAGAAATACATGATGCTTGTGAACACGCCTACTATTGGCTTAGCTTGTTTAAAGTATGGTCTCGTATACAGGAGGCCTAGGGGGATGTTCATATCGATACATGATAAAGGACACGTCCTGAACGTATTGAAAAATTGGTTAGTACTGCCTTTTTGATTGTTGTTTTGGACATTTGGACTAGCGCAGTGGGCATTAGTAAAGAATTAGTTATGTATTACTAGCCGTTTTTCTCGCGGTTTTACCCGCGTAATTCCCGTTCCCGTGGGAATTTCGGGAATTCTTTTCTTAATGCACCTCTACGGTACCTAAGCTACGTCCCTTCCGAATTTCAAGTTAGCCGTTCAGCCGTTTAGGCTGTACGTTGATATGTCAGTCAGTCAGTTTCTCTTTTTATATTTAAAGAGTATTTAAAATCATATCTAAAAATAATGGCAGAATGTTATTGATGTAAACTTTTGATAAGATATAACACCAATATATTGGAGTTCGTGAACATAAGCTGATGTGTATTACAGTTTAAATAAAAAAATAAAATAAAATGAACGCTTAATCTATCCGTGTAGTCGAACTATATTTTGGTATAGCAAGTCATATTTTAA
>JADANM010005714.1:6314606-6359502 GCA_026213755.1 Eurema hecabe
CAAAGCTGTTATTCATGTACATTTTAGGTGCTACGAATTAAAATTGTCCTTACTTTTAAAGTTTCAAAATTGTGATGTAATTCATCCAATTCCTGTATTTCCTGTATTTTTTTTGTTTCAACAGTTACACCAAGCAAGCCTGTATTTTTCAAATATGCTTTTGCTTTCATAACGAGAGAACATTGCACAATTTAATGGTCACTCATAATGATATAACTATAAGAGGTACGTTTTAAAATTCAACTCGCATATATTCTACCGCGTCCGACACAAAATTTATTCGTAAAAATTAATTTATGCATGTCATAACGTTTCAGATTTACTGACAAGTGCATTTTTCGGGATTCGGACGGATTTCGTGGCAAATAATTGTTCCGATTAAATGAATTTATGGAAACAGAGAGGTATATCTGGAAAACACGGAATTCGGTTTATACTTTTAATTAATGGAATGGAATAAGCTTCTTTTAAAAAGACAGTCTTTGATAAAATTTTGATTGTTATTATTTATTGTTTAAGTAGACACTAGTTACATACTTAACTAAATTTGCCATGAATCCATACAAATAAAAATGTTTTAGTAATCAGACACTAATTTCATTGACTAACAATATAATAATATCTGCACAAGAAAAAAAATTTATAGCCACAAATTAACACCGTGAAGTTTATTCGCTAACTGTATTGAATGCAAAAACTCTGCAATGTGCGGTGCACCGTGCAAACAAACAACAATTCAATTGAGCCGGCAAAATAAGAAAAGCAATGGCTTTCTAAAACCGAAGTATTTGAGAGCCAATGAAGCAAACTTGTACACTTTGAATAACAACTGTAGGCAATTTTAAACAGCTAGTACGAGCAATAAGCCAGAGCATACGAAATTTGTGCTTCCCTTATTTATTCAAACATACTACTGTATTCTGTGTGCTGCTATATCTTTGTACGAACACGTAAAATTTATGAGACGTCATGTGGGGTCTGAGTGAAATTAACTTTTATATGGTCTTCGCTAGGATTATATATTTTTTTCGGAAATAGAGTTGGAATTGGGTGACTTTGTGACGGTGTTTTCAAATGATCTAGAGGAGTTACAAGTTCTACGGGACGTTAATTTTGCTTTAATTTGCAATTATAATTGTTGATTTATATTTTGTTTTATTTTTGTAAGGAATTAATTTTGCAACTACTGAAAGTGGATACTCACTATACAGAAATTAGTTTTGAACACTATCGTAACATATTTTCCTTTGCGAAAAGCTTACGCATGATGCCTAAAATCCCATGGGAAAAAAGAGCAGAGTATCTTAGATTCAAACCGACTTGAACTCTAAGGAATATCCATCACACTACGCGACTATTATAGGTATTTGTTACATAGCGTTATATCGTCGTAGCTTTATGATAAGTAAATATATTAAAGTATAATGTTTATATGAAATTGTATTGTATTTTTATATATTTTGGCGTACACTAAAAAGTGGTTAAAATTCATCTTAAGATATGATAAGTTACTGAACACTTTTACTTAGGAACGACATCTTATAAGGATTTTCTATATTACGTCAACTAACAAACGTATTTTTGAATACTAATTAAATTAATGAAACGTCAAAAATATGCTTCCTATAAATAACTTAAATCAGCTAAACAATCTAATTTGCCAGGCAACAACCCTATAATAAAGAAAAACGAAAGCTATTGAAATATTGCAAACACGTCACCTACATATGCGAACGATTCGAAACACAGAATTATTATAACATTTTCCGTTCCACCTTTGTATTTTTAAAACGACAAAGAGTTGCAAACGACTGGCGTCATTTCCTTGTCCTAAATACGGGATACATTAAGGAACATTAGTTTGGACAAAGGGTGATAGTGTGTTGACGGGACAATGGTGTCGTCAAGATGCACGCAAAACATCGTAATGGAAACTTTTTTCTAGACTTTATATCTATTGATAATTTTAATATAAGTTTTACAGTATATAGTTCATTAAAGATATAAAAATATTTTCTGTTTAAAATTGAAAAATAATGTTACCGGTTTCGTAACATCTGATCATTACAAAATTGTGCAACGGATTTTTAAAATTGTTTTTTGTATGACCGGAACTTTCTTGAGGTTGGCTAAATATACGAAGGTTACAACAAAACGCCAGAGTGCAGTTTGAATTAAATATTTTGAAGCAGTGGATGATAAATTTACCAATACCACCAAAAGATTTGTTTATACATATAGACGACGAATGGTAGTTATGTAACATGAGATAGTTATTTAGCATAAATGAATATAATTTTGTTATTTGATAACTTTCCCCTTTTATTACTTTGTAAGAGGTTTAATAGTTAGGTACATAATTACAATTATGTTACTCGATGTTAGGAATTGTTTTGGTAGGGTTAAAGTAATATCTGTATATCTATTCTATATACATATAATAAAAACGTAATTTTTAATCTGTTTGTTTGTGCACGCTAATATCAGAAATGGCTTATCCTATCTAGATGAAGTTTTCAATGATATATTGTGGTACGTTTCACTTAACATTTAGTGTTTAATTAATGTAAATCGGTTGGTAAATAAAAAAGTTATGGCAATTTAAAGAATCACGTTGAACTTGCTGAACGTTTGTTGGCGCGGGTTAAGCATTTTCAAAAATGTTGCCCAAAGTCACTTTTCTATGCGGGCACAGCTAGTACTTACATATATTTATGTTTTTTTAGATTTAATTTATATATATTGTAGAGTATGTGAATGAACTTTGAAGGTAGATGCAAATCTTCCATCACTTGACAGTTGGTTGTCAGCCATTAAAAGCGATACAAGTAAGCTGCGTGTTTCCTTGAAATTCTGAGTAAATACATAACAAATGAATACCAGATATGCATATGCATGATTGTTATATACTCTTAAGGCTAAATAATTATATAGATGTTACCTTTTCACAGGAATTCCTCATGTGATGTATATGTAATTTATTTTGTTTGTGGCTTTAATTTTAAAACAATTTCACTTTAAACGAAAACGAAATAAATAAAATTGAAATAGTGCATATAATATGTTTCAACGTCTAAACTCAACGAATTCCATTCCACAGAACTCAGTTCAAAAAGTTTCTAAGTTGCTGTTGCTATGTGTTGCCAGTCTAAGAAAAACTTTTAAACGCTACCGAGTATTTCAAAACTTACTTCTTTCTTACGAATACGAGATTCAGTAAATAGTAAAACAAAGAGTATAAAACATTTATATGGGTACCGAATAAAATTGGTCCATATTCAATTATTTATCTTTGTATCACGTAACAGACTTAATAATACTATTATAACAAGGCCCACCCCGCGGTTTTACCCGCATTTACGCTAGAAATATACACATAAACCTTCCTTAAGAATCATTATCTATTAAAAAAACCGCATCAAAATCCGTTGCGTAGTTCTAAAGATCCAAGCATACATAGGGACAGACAGACGGCGGATAGCGTTTTACACTAAGTATTTTTGTTTTATACTAGGTATTGATAATAAAGACATTAATATTTTTAACATTAACACCATAATATTAAAAAATACTGAATACCTTTTCATGATATTGTTTCACCAAAATTATAAGATGACCAAAATCTTTAATCTCCTTTTAAATAAGACATTTGATCCAAAGTGATCAGGTTTACGTACAACTCAATTCGATAAATTAATTTGAAAGATTATTTTAATTAAAGAAAATATCCTTATATTATAATCCAACTCGTAAGCTACATTTTTTACACAATTTTAAAACCTTTGTTCTTATCTATTTAGATCAGCAGCGTCAAAGTTTTCCATAGAAGCATAAACAGTAATATGTCCATTTACGAATATGCTTACAATTGTTTACATCAATTTGTGTATTTAGGACTTCGATAAGTTAATGGGTCTCTAAGTGCCAATTATGTACTATTGAGTTCGGGTTAAAGTAGAGCCCAAAGCTTCAAAGTACTTAAGCTGTTGAAAGCGACTAATAGTTTTGTGTTGTATTGATAGGATTCCGACAATTGTGATTATATAATTTAACAAAACTTAACACAACGGCCCGTTGTTCATACATATTCAAATATTAGAATTAGTTATTTGTTGATAACGGGGAATAACTTTTTGTTTGATTAATTGAATATTGTGGGCTATTCACTTTTTATAAATCAATACGCGTTATATCGGTACATAGATTCCGGACCGTCTTATAATTAATAACTTAGATTATTGCTAATGAAATGTAACCGCTCGAGCGCTGTGCGCAAAAAATATCACGGCTCTTGAGCGCTGGTGTCCAATGACAAAAATGGCGGAAAATTGGTATTTTTGTAATTCTTAAACTACATCGGTTTAAGCGTATTCGAGTTAAAATTGTTTAGTTTCTATTATTTAAGAACCATTCTGCTTATTTTAAGTTATATTTTGGTAAATTGAGGCATAATTATGACTTAAAATTACGTTTAAAAATGCTTGCTTGAAGGTAATATTCACTAGTGTAGGTAAATAAACGTAAATATCTCGATTATTAGATCGAATATAATCAAAAGTATTAATTTTGTATAAAGTTAAGACTATCATCTAAACTACTAACACAAAATATCAAATAGGTTTCATATAAAAAACTTACGGCATATTTGCCCAGAAAAACACTACACACTCAGCACGAAAACACGATGCGCTTCTAATGACAAACTAAAACTGAACATAGACTTAATACATCTATTATTGATGTTATTAGATAGGGTTGTTCCTCTAGAATCATGTAATACCGATTTTGTGACCATGAACTAAAATTAATAGTCTATAATTTCATGTTTTACTATGCTAGGCCCCAGGTAACTCTAGCTATCCGCAGCGCTCAAGAGCTGTGAAATTGGGTAACTATAGTTGCCCAAAGCGCGCCAGCGGGTAAAATGCACTTCTAATGTTACCAAAAAGAAAAATTGATATTGGTTTTATAAATATACATAGTTTGATTTTATAAAATTTATGATTTTCACTCTTTGATGATCTTGCAATTCGGTTGTGTTTCCTATTAATGAAGGTTATATTGATCGATTTCATCAAGTTATCTTTCAACTGCGGCCAGGAAAACAATTTATTTCCGAGTCTTAATGGATCGGAAATCACTCAGCTGGGATGCAACTCATCGTTTCACTTATACTGTTTGAGTAGGAGGTAGAGGAGTCGTGCGGCGTGACGAACTTTTTTCATTTTTATTTTAACTATCTAATTTTTTATTTTATGATATATCCTTTGAATATGATGGATTTATACTCATAGGATAAGGATTAAACATCGTGGTAACTGGCGACCTTATTACTAAAAAGTGAACTTTTCCAGCTAAACAAGCAAGGAAAAGTGACGCAAAAAACAATCAGGAAACATTCCTCATTAGAACCTATTTAACGTTTGACTCTTTATATAAAATTATTTTCATCAAACATAAAAACGTTACCAATCAGCTTATTTTGAACACTAGCCAACAAACAAATCTCGAAGTCGTAATAGAAAGGAAATCACTCTGCCGGGCCCCAAGTCATCGCTCGCGATAGTTGGAGGCTGTTTAGATAAACCAGATGGCTTCCCATTTCGGTGATCGCGTTACAGCCCAATTTCTCGCTAACTTTTATCAGGATTTAGCATGGAACTTGTAGACTAGATTCCATTTTATTGTTCAGAAAGAAAACATGCAAAATTAGTCAGAAAAATATTTTATAAATTACGTCGTCACGTAAGAGAGCTCTGTGAATATAAAAAGTATAGTAAATATTGTGTTTATAAGTAAAGAGATAACGTAAATGCCTAGTACGCATTTACGTTATATCAAAAACATAGTTAATTATCGAGCATTAGTTTTTCAAGTAAATCTTGTCCCGTAAAAGCTGGTTAATTGATAGGAATTCGGCCCCATTTTGTCTTAATTAGGCCAAGATTGACATCCTCCCTCCCCTGAGCAAAACGGTCATTTATCAGTGTTAATTAGAAGAATGTTTTAGGCTCTTTAATCAAGAAGAAATTAGTGATCCGGTCGAAATTGGAAATCACTAAGCTTTGCTCTTATTAGCAAAAACAGTTGAACGGTTGGAGATATCCATTATTCCCATTAGTGTTATTCTGACTGTCTGTTATGATGAAAATAAGTTGAAAAAGTAATAATTTTAGTTTTGGAAAAACAATAAAGGATCCTTTTCTACGTGATGACATCGCCGCCCAAAACAAGATGTTTTTACCCGTTTCTTGTTTAATAAATAGAATAAAGTTTATTTTAATCGGAGAAGCGTATACATGAGGCCGCTAGTGGATTTATAATAGACTCAAAAATAGTATGACAATAACTTAAACTTGCAATTTATTTTCTAAATAAAATTCTTTCAGTCTATACCGAATTGTCGAATACTTCACTTTATAAATCAAATTTAAAGACGACATTTTCAAGAAGTCACATATGTACGTATTACTTAAAATTTACAGTGATTTATGAAAGTTGGCAATTACAATTGGCAAGGCTTCAAATAAAACAATAAAGCTTTGGAGCATTAAACGAACTATCGCGTTTAAATTTGCCATTTTAACTTTGCATGGCGTAAGAAGGGATTATTACTGACAGTATTCACGAAGCTGCTTAATCAGATGCAGTACGAAGTCTAATTAATGTGTTATTTAAATACTGATGGATTAAACTGTCTTTGTTGTTTTCTTTTTATAGTATCATTACTAATAATGAATCTTTATGAAATAGTTTTCAGCTATTATTTGTACTTACATTACTTTCCCACCTACAAAGAAGTCTTAAGGTACGTGTACGTTTAGTATGACACACTACAAACATATATTTTATCTTTCTGGGAAAACATATCTAACTAAAAATGTCTATTGAATTTAAAAAACCCCCATATCACGAGCATACAACGCGGTGCAAAATCTAAAATCTGAAATACCACACAGTTTTCAGAGATCACGTTAGAAAAATTACATTTTAAAAATGATTTTACCTTTAGTTGCAGCTCGCGCCGAAACTAGCGCGATACCGTAGCTCCGTTGTTAACTTTGTTTTCAACTGTATTATATAGACGGGAATGTAACATAGCTGCCTGGTTTTGTTGCTAAGTCTTACCTGGCTTTGAAGTTATTTATATGTAGGAACTTTGCTGTGCACTGCGATGCTATAAACATTTTACCAGTTTGAATATTCCGATATTAAATTTTTAGTGTGAATTATTTTATAGTCTTTGTTAGTTATTTATAAGACTGTAGTGTACGTTGTCTTATTTTGACTTCGTTGCATCATACAAAAGACATATTTCGTTCTACATATTATGAAGAATACGAATATTTTGTTTTGATTGGTTAAAGTCGTTATAGTTTCAAAACTATATCGATAAGTGTGTTATCTAACTTGAAAGATGTAACATTTGACATTATCTCCTTAGTCCTTTAAAAGTCTAGGCAATTAAAGTACATAATTGAATGACATTTCTTTATTTCAACTTTGAAAAGCACACCCAGACTCTGAAAAGCAAACAGGAAAAGTTTAATTAGACGTAATGCATTGTTAAAAATAAACGCAGCGGACCCGTTAAAATGGCCCGATGTATTCACAGCCGTGAAACAAAATAAGAGAAAAAACTTTTATTTGAGTGCTCAAAGCCGAGTGCCGTTACAGCTTTTGAGCAGGTTAATGCATATAGTAGAAAACAAGAGTGCGGTTCGAAAAAGCGAAATTGCTCTTTGTATAGCTGCCCAATTGTATTGTTGATGTTTTTTGATTTAGTCGTTCGTCGTCTCGTAATGGTTTTAAAAGGAAGCGCTTTGTTTAAAACACATTTTTCATTGATATCACCCAGGTATTATAAACCATATCTCGTGTAAAAACTGACGGCCAACATGACTTATATGTGTATATTACTTTTAAAATGATTTAATACTTTTTGGAACGTTAATCTTGTTTTTGAATCTGTGAGAATGAAGCTTCGAATAAATTGTGCCTGCAATTCATAGTTAGGTATACCAGCCGTTTGTGATTGATGGCAACTCTCTATCACACTTTCATTGGTATTAGGTATATTATTATAAAAATAGTTATCATTTATATTTATTTGTATAAAATAATTTAAAAAATAAAATTTGTCTCGCTTGGCCAGCAATAAAAATCATATGAATAGGAAATTTTACTTTAAAACACTTTTTACCAAAACTACTTTTTTCCGGTTTTCAACTGAAGTTTGATAAGTTTTTGTAGAAATTGGCACATACCTATATTCTTACGTAAAAGTGGATTTGGAGAGATACTTTTTAAGACATTTATCTATTTATTTTATCTTAAACTAGATAGAAAATAGCCTAACTACTTCCATTAATCTATTATATTAATGCTTCCGAAGTACATTTGCACTAAACTACCTAGACAAAGAAAGCGCTCGAAAGAATAAATGTTATATTTAGGCATTCATTACTAAAACCATTTAGATAACAAAAACGAAATGGCCGTAGATTAGAGAATCTAATAAAAGTGAATTTATCATCTCGACATTGTTTTATAAGCTGCGGAATTAATAACTCCTAGGGAAAGCGATCGTGATATTATAACAGACATTTATCTCCCTTAATAATATAGATGTCAGTGTTTGAATGGTATTGGTAAAACACTTTTAATACTTATAATAATTTTAGTATTTAGTTTGTGATGACCGCCTGGTGCAATGGTTGTACCTTCTGTTTTACGTGCAAGGGATTCGGGCTTCGAACCCCACACAGGAAAAATGCATTTGTAATTTATATGCGAACTTTTTGCGATGTAGGTGTTGTCTATAATATTTTATTCGTTCTCCAGTTAAATAAGTTTGTTTTGTTAAGATTTTATTTTAATATCACTAGATACACAGACAGAAAGAAAACCATATTCCTTTACGTGTCAGGAGTTATTTCTATTTTAAATATAGCACTTGTATATATTTTAATTGTATAGAGAAACTTTGTATAAAAACATCAAAAGTTTCTATTGTCAATAACATAGTCAGAAATCATTTTTATTACCCTCACTTCCTACTGGTACCTTAGATCCACAGCAAATAAACACGGAAATCACAAAGCATCGATTCCCTCGATTTATTGATGTGTGTTGAAAGTGGGTTAACATTCGAGTAGTTTAGCTTTTACTACAACTCAGGTAAATTCCTTTAGAGCCTTGATTTATGCGAGTGAATATTTTACAGGCAAAACGAATACAAGCCGACGAATATTTCATTTAGTACGGCGTATGCGCTATGGTTATTCATAAATAGTTAAAGTCACACTTTTCTATAAGCATTATTGCTGTAGGTACTATAATTATTTCAAGCAAATTGATATTGTGTTGGATCTGAACCAGTCTTAAAAAATATTTAACAATAATTTGAATTATTTAAATTTGCATTTAACTTATGCCGTATAGAATCAGGTTCTCATTAATATTTTTGTTGTATATAGAAAATGAAAGAATATATTTGTTTGAAACTAAGACATAGGTATTTATGTCTGAGTTACAGCAAGAAATACTTTCATACATCTGTTTCTAGGGAAAGTAAAGGTTATGAGAAACATTCCATTTTATTTGTTTACTTTTTATATTCATAATATATAAAAATCATATAATGTTCATACTGATGAACCAGGAATGGCTCACATTGTTTCTGGTGAAATTGTATGTTGTGTTGTGATGTTCATTGTTTATCTTTAGTTAAATATGTCGACGGCTCGGGTGTGCAGTAAAACTCAAATGAGTTTATGATAACACCCGCTTTATTAACTTGTACTCTTTTTTTCTTTAAATAAACAAATAATAAAAAAAAACTTACGTATCGTATTTTAAGGTGAATGTAGATATTAAATATAGTTTCAGTGGACGATTTTAGGCTTGAACGGACAGTACATCATATCTCTTAAATTGTCGACCTAGACGCTTGTCCCAAATCCAGTTAACTCGAAATTGGAACGAGACCAGACCTGTATAAAACGTATAAACTCTTCCTCGCGGCTTAATTGCTCGATTAAATTATATCTAAATTACAAGACGCGATCGACTAACGAGTAAAGTTTTGGTATATAGTTTGCCGACAGACTGTCGTAAGTGAAATGGTAATACAACATTTGGTATTGAAACAATTTAGCTAACTGTAAAAGATAATGTGTCCGTGAAATTGATGTACTCCTAAAAAAAATTCACCAGCCTTATTAGATATATACTTGTAAAAGAAGAATTACAAGCTCGAATAACAGCCCGAAAATTCCCATCTACTTGATTGATTTCCGATGTCAAAGTCGTTAAAAATAATTTCATTAATATTCAAGCTGCCCTTGTAATGACAGATATTAAAACAATTTCATTTGAATTCTAATGGCAATATTAATTGAGGGGAAGATATGGAAAACTCTCGAGTTAACTCCAATTAATATCGCTTTTAGACTAAATTGGATTCATGTTTGCGAATTGCTGAAACAGGACTTTAAAAGTTAACGATCTTCCAAATGTCCCAACAGTGGCAGAATTCAATATTGGATAATAGTTGATCGAAATGGACCGTAACATGATTGCGATTTCAGTATAATTCCTCAGGTATTCTGCTAACGGAGATTGAATATTATTCATAAATAATTTCTCTAAACTGTAGGAGAATAGTAAATTTACAAGAGCTTTAATTTGTGTCAAATATAATCTACTAAACGAATATCTTCATATAAGTCGAGTTCATTATAGTTAGAAACAGAATATTTTTTATAGCGAACAAACTTTGTAAGGAAAAATTTTAACAAGGATTTTCGCCCTTTAATAAAGAGTTGGTGAAGTTTTCGCAAGAGATTTAGACGGAGCTGACGTTCGATAAATTGTTGCAGTTTTATATTCTCTAGAAATACAAACAAGAATGTCTTATGTTTTTATTTGGCTATATTGTTTTCTTCTAGAATTCGGTTGTTGTATTCTTTTGGAAAAAACGGAACTCATCTTCAATTATTTGATCTAATCGTTCTTTAAAATACGTTTTCATAACAGAACAATCGACTTTATTTAAAATACAAATGGACATTGTTTAAAGCTTCTGAAGTTTAAAATATCTATTCATCAAATACACGCCAAATTTGTCGTTTTGTCTACATAAGTAATGTTAAAGTTCAAAGTTGAAAGTCCTAAGTGTTTTACTCGTGTTGAAACAGTAATCATTTTCCCCATTTCATTTACTTAATAACTTTGTTTTCCAAAAAGCCAATTATTGCGAATCGATAAAGATATTCCCGGAGACAAAATTATTTGAAGCGTGAACGGTTCTCAAGTTTTGATAATTTTCAGTCAACTTTTAAGACCTTGTTCAGTCGTTCAATTAAGTCAAATTCTCCGGAGAAAATTATTTTATTGAAATTCAAATTAATGCAATCTTCACTCGTTAAATTTATTCTCATTTATTGTGGCGTTAATGATTCAATGTTTGTAAACAATTAACAGCTTTCAGTTTTATTGTTTGTTTTGTTTATTAAAATGATTGCTTACCTTTGAATAAGTTTTAATAACAAAAAGTTTGTTCTTCAAAAGAAAGTTCTTTAAAAACAATTTGTAACAATGGTTAATATTAAGGTATGTAATTTAACAGGTTTCATTTGAAATGAAATAATGGACATTACATTTAACATTTATTTATACGAGCATTCAAAATGTAGTTACAATTTAAAGGACAATATACTTCATAAAAAAGTGTGATGAAACAAATTAGATTAATATTATAATGATTTTCTATACAATCTTGATATATACTAAAATCAGACATAAAGAAAAACTTGAGGTAGTAATGAATATAAATAATTGTGATGACTTGAAATTAAATAAACGATTACATTAATGAGTCAAAAACGGGATAAATTCCTAATAGTACTTACCTCCAATTGATTTTGTTAAGTTTTAATTATACGAATTGGTACCAACGTTATTGTGAATATGAAGATCTTTTATATATTTACTTTTCGTAATCACACATTCCTTGCCGAATTAGACTATTCTACCTGTGCAGAAAGGGCATACAGTATGATAAATTTCATATTTATTTCATGCTTAAAAATAACAATGTCTATTATTAAAAAACATTAAACTTATTTTAACGACATTAATAAATTCGATTTTATTATGCTTTTTATATCAATCGGAGGTAAGTTGATTTTGGAAGAACATTAAAAAAACAGTCAATACAAATTAATCTTGCACTTCCAAGACTTCTTTGTTCGGTTTCTTGAGACCGCAAAGTTTTCTGCAAAACTGTTTATAATCAATCAGATTGCAGCCGTTTTTGTCATAGACCATTGGTGCTTCGTCCAAAGCGTAGTCGGCCTCTTTTTCAGTGAAGCGATCACCCCACGTCATGAGGTCGTGGCGGATTCTAAAACAGATTGAAAAAACAGTCGATTTAGTTAGTCCAAAATGGCTAGTCCAAATTACTATCTAATTTTTCAAATTAAATTAGCCCATTAATAAACCCAGTTTCCAGAGGCAAATCATGCTAATTATTTATTGTAAAAAAATCTGAAATTTATATTTAATGTTAATAATTTTATATTATGCCAAATCGTAAGATGTATTTAAATCGTAATTTTTAACTTTTTCAACCATAAAAATAAAGATCAGAATAAAATAAGAAAAAATAATAATTTTTTGTATTGAATATGAAATAGCCCTAAAATTTCCTTCCACATCTTTCTTCTGAGGATCAGATACAACACGAGTGATTCGCCCAATTTCTACCATTTTCCGTGTTGATACCTGATACGTGACGAGATTACGTGACAGTATATTCAACTCCCCCTTGTGACATCGCAAGATAATTTAATGTTGATTTGTCCTCTTTTTCTACACAGAAAATTATATTTAAGATTTAATATACTATAATTTATATCATAGAAGCGTGGTGTTAAACCACGGGTCAAGTCTTGTATGATATATTTGTTTAGTGCAAATATTTATATATTATTTATTAAATTTCAAACTAATAAAAGACAACATATTTCCTTTAATTATATGTATACTCGGATTAGTCGTGAAAATAACAGTTTCCTAGCTTCCTGCAGTTATTTAATTAATCCAGCCACAATAGTATTGTCGTTGGAACAATCGCATAAATGGAAGTAAGGACTATAGTTTTATTTAAGTTGAGATTTTAAGATTGTCGGAGTTTGTTTTGCACGGCGTGATCAAGTTCCAGAGAAGTTTTGATTAAACAAAAAGAATGTTTCCTAATCAAGTTGAAAGTTTCTCACTAAACAAAAATGGAGTTGGTGTCTCTTTAATTAAATTGTGAATTCAATGATTGTCTTGGAGTTTAAAGTATTGATTTCAACATTATGACGTCATTGAATTATCATACCGTTTCTTTGTTTTAGCGGTTATATGAGCAGGGACTTTCAATTGATAGTAAGCGCCTGCGTGGATTATTGTCTAAGGCAGGTTGTTTCGAAGCAGCCGTAAAAAGTTAAACAAATCCATACAAATATTATGATTGCAAAAGTTTGTTATGACATATAGATTTTTGATTGATCTACGTATATCACAAAAACATCTACCGGAAAGGGATTGAATTTTGGCATACATTAATATTAACTTTGGATTAACATATAGGATAACTTTCTCGAAAAATATCGAGATTCAGATAGTACCTATTATACAAATGATATTCATCTCAACAGTTGATACCAAACAATGGTTTATTTAAATGTATAATACAATTTGTGCACTCTCGTAAATTGCACCTCAACTTCCATTTTACAGTAAGCCTCTAAGATCGACAAATGCCTTAACATTAGTCTTGCCATTACATTCGCCTTCGAATTATGTAAATTGTTTCGGAGCATCGTAAAACATTTAAAGTGAAAGCTATTGTGATAATACTGGGAACATACTGTCTTAAATAATGAAGTTTAATGAGTTTGTCTGAAGTGCGAATTTAATGTAAGGCGCTTTTTTCGTTTGTTAAGTTTTTCGTTATATTTACTTATAGGTAGGAACAATGCGAAAGTGTTTGATGATATAAACATCCATATATATATATGGATGTGTGTATGGCAAGATAAATAAAAACTAAATAGATTAGCGGAAGATGAACCCCTTGATTATACTATTTAATGTGGTTATAAAATATTTTTAATTTAAGGATTAACAAAGAAACAAAAACAATGTGGATAATACTGTAAGATCAGGAAATAATATAAATTTAAATACGAATGTATCATACCATTAAGAAAATATTTAATTCGAAACTCGAATTAATTATTTGTTTTAGAATAATTTCAAATTAATATTTCGTGTTTCGACTAACATTAATTTATCATAGCTTCTCAAAACAAAACGTTTCGAGATATACGAGTATTTATGGTAACATCTGTTATTATTTTATAATAATATAAGCTTTAAAGTAAACGTCTAAGTTCTAAAATCGTATAAAATGATTAAATTAATGTTAAACTGAAAATAATATGGAACGCTTGTTCATTTCTATAATTTTGTCAGTTGAATTGCGCGTTAATGCGTGTTACATGCTAATTACGCAGGATTTCTTAAATTTAGAAATGTTTGAGTAAGCGATGTCAAGGCTTTGAGTATCTTGATTCTTGGCTACACGTGCGTTGAGGCTGCGAATTTGATCTACTTCTACAAATTCTTTCGCGTGAAACAAAATTTATTACTCAACAATTATAATAATATTATTTTGTGTGTCTGTTTCGATGTATTTTGGCATAGGAATATGGCTAGACGAGTATTACTAAAATATGACCACTAGGTTATTCGAAAAGCATTAATCCCTTCTTTGAAGACAAAGCTGGTAATCAAATATCACATGAAAAAACCTAAAAGAAAAGTATACCTTTCCTCAGAGATGTATCCAGTATTCTCAGTGTCCCATCGCGAGAGAGCAGCAACGAGGGTTTCTTCGGAATCCAATTCCAGGCTCTTGTAGCCTAGCAGGTTGACAAACGCATCGAAATCTAGAGGATTAGATGCCTAAAAAGCAAGCAGTGTATAACTATTGAGTTCTTAAAAAACTTAAACTTCTTAAAAACTAAGAACTTCTTAAATGCAAGCAATATATTACTATTGAACTTTCGATACTATTTTCGCTTAAATTTGGCTTGACACGCTCAAGTTTGAGCAGATTAATCCACTAGCAATTAAAGTATCATATAATTATGTATATTGCAGTATTGAATTACTTTTAAATATATATTTAAAGCACATTGCTGAAATGTTAAGTTCAATTTAGGAACCTAGACCACGAGTAAATGTTTACTCGTGCATTACAGGTACCTACGAATGATATAGGTCTAGTAATAAATTTCATGAAGAACATAAAACTTTATCTAATACCCTCAGTGCTCGCATATCGTGTAACTGGCGATAAATTAGCGAACGCACACAATGCCCTGTTTACATTTATATATAAACAAACCATTAAAATATTTTTACGCGGTCTGCTCAGTAAACGAACAATTAAACTTTATTTTCATTGTATCCACTGTTTAGTTCCAATTTGATATCATAAACATTTAAATGTTTATTTAACTAATAAATCGTATTGAAGTATCAAAACATCGTTTTGGAATAGCAATTACTTCTTATTGTTGCGTAGGACGAGACCAAAGTTAGTAAATTCCTAAAATAATGTTTAGAGAAAATGCTTTTTATTTTTATATCTACAGATATTTTTGCACGTGTGCTTGAGTATTATTTTAAATACAATAATGAGAGGTGTTAATTTTTGAGCATTACAAAATATTTTCGTGTACTACAATTACAATCTATAATTGTTTTAAAATATTTTAATAAATTTTCTAACATAACATAATTGTTTCGTAATACCACGCCTATCTAAAGTGTTAATATATAACTCGTATGTAACCCAGTTGAATTATTTGATATTTGTCTTTTTGGGTACCTCAGAAAGCATAGTTTTGACGGCGCGCTCGTCAACATTTTCTCCCAGGCTCACAAATGTTCCTCTTAGGTCGTTGAGATCAATGCAGCCATCGCCATCCATGTCAAAGAGGAGGAACGCCTGTTTGAATTGATATTTGCATTAATGAAATAGAAAAAAGACACTAATAAAGTGTGGTGCTGTGAATTGCAGCATTTTAATTCGAAGTTTTATTAAGACCCGTTTTCGCCCAATTGCAACGACTTCAGGTCAAAACTCTATCTTTAACTAGTGTTCCTTGCCATATTTTAAATTTCAAGCGATATGAAAAACATACCAATTTTTTTATCAAAGGCCCATTCTCTTCACTTTTATTTGTTTCCGAGTACTGTTTTTTGACATTGGATATGAAGTTGCATCCTTTGAAACTATCGCTACTATACTACGTAATGATTTATTTATTATTACCTCTTTAAGCTCAAAGATCTTGTTCTCATCCAATTCAGCCAGCACGCTCGCTGGTAACTCCAGCGCGTCACGTGCTCTGGAGCCCGATCGAGGCCTGCCTTCGGGCACTTGTAGCTCAGAAGGACTATCGCTGAATATGGAACTGAAATAATTTCTACTATGTATATGTATATACATATAACTAGCGAGCCACCCTGGCTTCGCTCGCATATATAAAACATAGTTCATTTGTTACCCTCCTCTTGAATAGCTCTATTCATTGAAAAACCCGCATGAGAATCGGTTGCGTAGTTTTAAAGATCAAAGATATAGGGACAGAGAAAGCGACATTGTTTTTTATACTTTGCAGTGATATGGCGTAGGCATATAGATTAATTAAAACTTTGTTTAGATTATATTCTAAATTATTTTATATAGGTATTTTGCATGCGCTGTGCTTCAAATCCTCGAGTAGGTAAGCATCTTCCTAATATTATAACTATTCGTAGATACATTTGTTATGCTTCCAACACACAAAAATGACTTAGTGTATCATTGTCAAATCGGAATAACATATTATACGAGTAGCTATTTATTGAACTAAATACAAAGTTTAAATTTAAGTCGCCTTATACTGTCTGTCTGTCTTACGGATCGCTAAGAAAATTCATAAAATACATGTCAACACGTTGCAATATGCATGTGCTTACTGCGACCAATTAATTATTAATTAACAAACATAAATAAATATGTGAATAAAAAAAGTCTTCTAATTAAAAGTATTATCAATTAATATTTAAGTTTACTTTCATGTGAATAATATATAAATAATATAAATAGTAAATACTCCTTTATAACATATGGGAGCATCATTAATTTTTGACGCACCCACGCGCCGCCAACCGCCTTGTAGATAAACATTATATATGATTTATAATTAATTTATAATGTGCAACTTTGTAACATCTCAGCGAAATTGATCAAAGAGAATCATCATATATAGCTATTAAAAAAATACTTGGACAGTAGTATTAAAATTGCTCTTAACTTTATTTTATTTACTGACCGTGCCTTGAGGTTTTATTAATTAATTTTACAGAATAAGAAATACCGTACATATAGATATTTATTCATATTTTACGTTCCGCGGTAAAATCAGGATAATAATCATATCAATATAATATTTCATACATGCATGCGTATCCATACATTTATATATCTTAAAAAAACTTTCCCATTTCTAATATTCGTTAGGGTTTACTTTTATTATTCAAATAGTATCTTGTAGTAGTTAGTAAACTAAGTTTATGTTATAGAAATATCCGTGAAGTGATTTATTCCTTCTTTCCGAGTGGTTTTTATAAGGTACTTGTGTATAATTACAAAGTGTAAACGTTATTATAACTAAGAAAAGAAAACAGTTAACCAAATCCTTGAAGTTGCACTCACCCTCCGTCCGAAACCGACTGCAGTAAATTCTCTTTGAATTTTTTTATTTCATCTTGAGCGTCGGACTCCTTTCGGCTGCGACTATCTCTACGGTCCCCTTTATTTTTCTACAAAGGAAAAGCAATTTTGTGGAAATTTCTTCGTTTTAAAACCGTATCTTTACAATAACATCTTATAGGTTTTATATTATATTTGGACGTGAAAATCCCGTCTCGCTGTAAAGTCGCTATAAAAGTAACAAAGGCTGAGTGATAAAAACGTATTCTAGTATCATATTTTTAAACACGTATATTTTTTTAATACGATGTTATAATTTAATTTCTTAAATATATTTGTATGAAACATCTGTATCTTCATCTATTGTTATATTAAAAACCTACTAATAAAAATATCTAAAATCGCCCCCCAATTTTTCTATAAATTTAAACGTACGAAACGTTTTTCCAATCTATACTAATAAATATGTGTTAAGGGTGAATTCTAAAATCGAAATGCGCTTGTAGCTTTGCTTGCCTGTAAGTCAATTTTCTTGTAAAATGTACAACAAAAACAAACTTTGTCATTGGTATGCTAATTTCCCAAAGCTAAAACTAACGCATGAAAAACACAATGTTTTTGTGTTCAGCTAATATTTTATGATCAAAATTGAAAAGTGGAAATATTATAAAAAGCAAATAACAATGTTTGCATAAAAACTATACTTTTGAATGGTTTGCAAATCAAGTTTATTTTATAAATAGTTTTATTTACATTTGGCGCGATAGAAAAATAATAAACCGAGTCCGCTAGTGACAAACAATAAACTCACTTTTTGTTTTGAGGGCTTAGCGTTTTCCTCTTCCATGTTAAAATTAAATCTCCTACAAAAAGTGCACGATTTGCGTGCTTGCCGTGTACTGTGGGATTTGTTACTAAACAAATTTTGTAGGATTAAATTTACATTGCAATTCCGAGCGGTAGATATAATCATTTTATTTTAGTTGGTCGCTTGTAGATTTCAGATTAGTTGACGTGTTTGCGTCAACTAATTAATCTTTGAGTAGAAGTTCTAAGATTTCAGGTCAATGGGTTTTTCATTAGATCCCTAGCATTTAAGAGAATAGCTGTTTAATTTATTCGTGAAACATACATGCCTGGGTTTTAATGTTTAATTGACATTGTTTCGAAATTACGAAGGATTACAGAACCGTTTTATTTTTCAAGCGAACGAAATAGGTACCAACGTCCTACATAGTAACATACGAGCTGCTAAATTAATTTAGAAGGAGCGTATAAAAATTCAATTTTCTACGGCAAATAACGCGAGCGATTTTTCCGTAATGGTTCGGTTTTTAATCAATTACAAGTGCAGATCTTAAATCCAAATGCAGGGAGTTGCGGTAGCTAAGTGGAATTAAATTCGCTTGCTGCAGAATAAAATTTAGATTTCACGGAGCTTTGGGTGGTACTTTATCCTCTATTGTAACTCTTCGTTGTTTTATAGGACTTAAAGATAAAACATAGTTCTCAATCCAAGCTATTTAGGTAATTATTTCACAACGCTTTCATTGTTGAACATATATAAAAATGGTTAAGGATATTGATTTTCATTCAAAGCGCTTTAAATAATATTAATATTAATTTATTTCCATAATTAGGTGATTTACAAAATATTTTACCCAGGCTCCCAAGATAGTAAATACTGTTTTTCAGGAGCCTGTTTCATCCAATCATGACACATATACGGCACCGACACAATTCGTTCAGATTTACAATAGGTTACATATAAAACTATAAAAATTCATTTACAAGTTACAAGCGAATTAATACAGTAGAATCAAGAAATATAGAAAAGCAAAAATAGAAACTATTTTCTAGTAAGCCGTAACTTAAAAGTGTTTCAAAGCTGTTCCCAATATTACGTTATCTATATTTATATCTCAACAAAACAAACACGTACATCATGAAGTAAGCCATGCGAGTCACAATTTTTCATCAAATATTAACCGCTGTAATAAACGTGTTTTACGACTGCACACACGCAGACACGTATACAAGTCCTTTATAAATAAATTAAAATATGTGCGCGATTTTTATAAAGATAGAGTATGAGTATATAAAGTGTATGATATGAGTTTTTCACTAATAAAATGGTTTATATGGAAAAAAAGTGTCCAGAAGTTTTTGCTTAGTAGTTATTTAAGTATGTATAATATTAGGTAAATACTTTAAAGCTTGTTCTATATGAGGTAATCATATGGTGTTAGCGTTGATTATATTTTAATGGTGCATGTAAAATTGCCCTCTTATTTAATTTGCACTTCAAATGCTAAGTAGATATTTATATGAAAAAAGGCCGCTAAATGTATGTTATTTTTTTGGTATCGTTCGTCACTTATATTGTTATAAATAACACATTTGCAACTCAATTTTACTACTGGCTACAAACAGGGCTTAAGCGGATTATAAGTGAAGTCTTGTCGTAACAAAATGTAAAGAAAAATTGCTAACCCCTTTTATGATGCAATTTTTCACGCCAACATCAAGAAAATATGTCTGAGTGACTTTGATAGTAAAACTCACCGCAGGTGGGCTGCTATGAAATGCGTGCAAGTTACAAGCGATTATATATTATTGGCATTTTAAATGACTTCAAATTTCTTGACGACTATATTTTTGCTTTAAAATGAGGGCTGGCATATACAATCAAGCTATAGATGTGTGTGTCTGCAAAAATTTTGGAACCATTTAATGAACTAAACTTCCAACTCTTCTAAACGTAAATAAATTTGGAAACAATACACTGAATTCTTTTTATATAGGTAAATATTATAACGTTATTGTAACACATAAACCAACGCTTTATAAAAACGTGTATTATTTGTCTACAATACACTAACTTAATAAACAAACGAATATCACTTTTGCTTATCTGCTTTTCATTAATATTCCCTACAACATCAAGTTGACAACAAAGCTGGCAGAAGTTTGCAATGTTAGTCCAAAGTAAATTACAAACTACAACGGAATATGACAAGAAACATCAAGGAGTTTGACTAGTCTTTTTATTTATTATAATTAACTTAGCTATCTCGTACATATGAGCATTCTATTTATAGAATTTGACAATTAAAATGGGCAGCTAGCCGCAAAAGTAATTTGTCTTATAGTTTGTATTTAAATACATAAATATAAGTTTTTATTAATTAATAATTAAAATATTTTGAATAAACATCAACTGCTTTTTACTACAGCGAATCCCAACAATACGTAGCATTTTTAAACGTGTTTTGGTATTTCTAAAAATATATTACTACGCCGAAATTTAAGGGAGTGCTTTCTTTCAAACAAAAGTAGCAGTCTTCACAATATTTTATAAGATATGCAGGGTGGAGTATGAAGTCATTTATATTTAATGTAACGTAAGAACAACAATGGTATATGCTTATGCTCAAAAATGCTTTTAAGCTGCGAGAATTTATTTTGTTCTAGAGTAGACTAAGTTGAGAGTGAAAAAAGCACGCAAGAACCGATTATTTTCAACATATTAGAAGTAAAAAAAAGTCTTCTAAGTGGACTTTTCTGTCATTGAAATATGAATAGTATCCCGACAGTCTTGTAAAAAATCTTTAATTCCCAATCTCCTGAGTCTTAATTCAATTCGATGTGTACACTCCAGCGAAAACAAGTTCCTTTCGTCGCATATATTTACGACGCCTTAGGGTGAAGCCGTCATATAGCCGTACTATATACCTACTCATTCGTACTATATTCTCGTACTTAACATCACTGCTCAATGACATGAAATGTATTTATATTTTCATATTACTTTTAGCTGTATGCGCGCTGTTTGCATTTTGGACGTCTCGGTTTTAAGTCCATGAATCTGTTGCTTATCAAAACATCTTTCGGTCGTTAAAGTATTTTATTAAAATGTTACTTTTTTTTCCCGCCCTATTACTTACTTATTGCTCACTGTTATTGCGTTATTAAAACTGAATATATAATATAGAACACGTAGGTTACTTTTTAACAGAAGTTTTTCCAAAGAACCTATTTAGTTATTTATGTGAGACTAGAAGATTAGAATTAGGATTAGAATCCAAATCTACAAATGTATTATACATTTCTATTAAAAGCAATATCATATCAAGAGCTAGTTCTTCATACTGTGTACAAGATTTGATTAACTGTCCCGCACATTAGATATCTCCAGCATAATAATTCAAATTTATATACTTCCCTGTCATGCCGCGGCGATTACAAGATTAAGAAACGACTCATTTACGCTGGAATAACATCGCTATGCCAGAAATAATTCGGTACTTGCGGCTTATAAATAAATGTTTATCGTAATTAAATGTTAGACGAACTAAATATAAAGCGGATTACTGGAACAAACGTCACTCTCATCTTCGTCAATTTGGTCTATTTTTACTAATTGTTTCTCTTTAGTAATACGGTACTTGTAGGATAGAGTATGTAAATAACTATTTTTACTCATGAGATAAGTTTAATGTAGCAATGATGGATATACGTAATGTTCTGGTTAGATTAGCAAATTTATTCCTTATCCTTCCTAAATTATAATTAAGGCGAAAGAACATCCTTCTATCAGTTTGCCTGTTTGTTTGTTATGACTTCGCGCTTAAAGTAGTTTTTAATTTTTAAATATAGGGACTAGTCCTTAAGGATGAATATAATCAATTCAATAAAACAATATATTGCCTTTTATTGGTTTACTAGTCGCGACCCGCGGTTTCAATTACACGTAATTTACATATAAACCATCTTCTTGAATCACGGAAGGACGGGATAGATGGAAGAAACAAATTCTTTTTATAGTATGTCATGAATGTCTGTAAAATAGAAAAAGCCATAACTGTACATAATACGTAATTATAATATTTTTGACGTGAACATAATTTTAATAACATCCTGTATTTTTTACGGATGTGGTGAATGCGATGCTATCATAGTTTTCACATGTTTTGTTTAGTTTAAAAGTTGATGATGTAAATTGATTGACGTTAAAAATAACAACTTTTATACAACGCACTTTTTTCAAAAGAGTTAACCGTTGGTTGCGTGTTTTAACTGGAAATGGTTTTTAATACAGTTAGTTTTATTATTTGAGATTGATAAATATATTGTGCTAGGGTTTTTAATATATTACTATTCATAAGTTTATGAATAGTTCCTTCATTAGAAGTAAATAATTATTTTCACTTCGATTTATATTTAAGATTTGAAGAGCCATTAAAACATGATTCTCAGCTTCGCAGTCTAAAGAATGAAACAGTTCTCGTAGCTGGAAATATCCGGATAGTACAAGTTTTACCTGGGTCTTACATTGTTAAGTCCCAAATGCATACTATTTGAATAAAATTAACACTAACAAAAGTTCCAAGTTATTTATGCCGGTATTGTAAGAGGTCGTGATGTACGAATTTTCTAGAGACAATTTTAAAGTGATTTACATTTCATTTCCTTCAGAACGCTTTTAGAATACTTTAGCGCCTTTTATCTTAAGGCCGGAAATCTTTTAGGTAAAAATTGTGGACCAACTTAAATTTTTTAAATGACGGCAATTTTATTCAATAGAATGTTTTAATTTATGTCTTCATATTCAATTAAAGGATAAAAGATGTTTATTTTTGACGTAGGGTTGTAGAAGAAAGGAAGAACCTTCCTTTAAACAAAAGATTCCAGTCAACATTCGTTTTTAATAAAAATCAATTATATGTACTCGTATTTATGTCTCTTTTGAATCATTAAAAATCAAATATCAACTTTAATATCGTATTAAATTTGATAATTTATTTACTTAGTTACACTTTACACTTAGGTTGGTAAAATTTACAAATTTAAGGAAAATTTTTGGTAACTGGCGACATAATCCCTCAAAAAAAGTCACCCAAAGAAAATAAAGTCAGGTGGAGACGAGCAACTTTTGAATAAAATAACATTATTGATTAAATTTCAAAAAGACAGATTTTGTTATTGTAAGATGTACCTATCTACTAAATTGGTCTTTGAAGTAATTGGTAATTGAATATACAAAATTGGAGCTCTGACAAAAATGTTGCCCTCATAATTATTAATTCCTCACCTAAATTAACAAAGGTCAAGTGGCCTAATAAATTGAAGTTCTCGCAAAGTATTTTTTCTCGTGGTCTTGAAAGCCCAGACCAACACTAAGTAAATGCCTTGAATAATACATTATAAGTTTAATATCTTTCCCATCCCATTTTTCAAAGTTTATTATAAGTTTGAGCCAAGATTTAACTTTGGTTTTGTCTTAATAAGAGAACAGATTAATAGTTTTGCTTATGGGAAAAGTTTTGAAGTTGAATTCGCGTTTGCACGATCCACTTTCTGGTGAAAACTTCTTAAACCTAAAATGCGCGTAGCAACAAACTTATAGGTTTGAGGATTATGCATAATAAGAAAATTGGCAAGCTCTCGGCTTAGTCTTATTATAGACGTTGATAATTTTGAGCTCGTTTTAAACAAATAAACGGACTGTAAAATAAGGAACAAAGTATTATAATGAATAGTAATATGTTTTTAATAATTTCATGAGTAAATTTGTCTATACAAAACCTACTTCCAAATCTTAGAAACACTTCACAATTTACCAAAAAAAGTTGAAGTCTGTGAATGTTGTAGAAATGTATGAAATATTAAATGTGTAACCTCATTTTAAATATAGCAGATTATCTGTGGATATTGTGGCGTTAGCTATTGTACAGTTATGACTCTAAAGGTCCTTTCATCAAACTAAAATAGCACTGTTAGCGCATTGACCGCAGATCGGGCATCAATATTCTGTGACTGAGCAAAATTATTTGTGACCGGTGTTTGTTCTAAAATAGTCCTATTACTCTATAGTCTATACCTGTCTGGAATTACTGAACCTCGGATTGCTTATATTAAATTCCTTATCGTTATTTCGAATTTACACAGAGTAGTTATAACGATTATAGCGTTCATTAAACTGCTTTTAATTGTTGAGTCGTAAAGAATATCTAAACACAGTATTATAATTTATAATCGTAATCTTTATGGACAGAGTTTTAGTTTACGCTTATAGCAACTTTTGATTTTAAACATATATTTAGCATAAAAAATAATATGCAAAATTGAATTTTTAACTACACTTGTTTAGCTTCCATACTTATTTTGCGTGTGGCATCAGAGGACACAATCTTAATTGGTTAGAAAAATATAATTATGATATTTTACCAACCGGCTTGAAAATAACATCACCAGAGCACGCATCTTGTTTTGGGCAGACTATTATATATATTTTAGGAAAGGTTTTGAATAAATATCAATATGTAGTAATTTGGCTTCATAACGTACGTATCGCTTAAAAGTTAAATTATCCATATTAGCAAATCGAATAAGGCTCCAATGATATTCAAATTACATTAAGCGAGAGCTGACCACGGCGCTAGCATCAATATTCTCTGTCGGAACTAAACAGTAACTGATCGGAATTAGATTTGATTTAGATCGCGTTTGTCGGCACGTTCCGAATATACGATTATGCTTTGTTGCAACTTGCATAGTCTCTGTCGTTTCAATGTATTACATTTGTCTACTGACCTAAGAGACTGGGAATACCGTTTATGTAATACAAGATTCAATCGCGTATCCCTTACTTTCGCATTTATAATATATACTAATATTATAAATGCGAAAGTAACTCTGTCTGTCTGTCTATCTGTCTGTCAAAACTACTGAACCGATTGTAATGAAATTTGGTACACAGATGGTTTAAAGCCTGAGATAAAACATAGGCTACTTTTTGACTGGAAAAGGTGGTTATAAGAGGGGGAAGAGAGGTCAAAGTTTATATGCAAGTCCACGCGGACGGAGTCGCGGGCAACAGCTATTAAAATATGATTGTTAAAGCTAATATGAAAAGAAAGATGATTGAACTTAGATTGCATTGAATAGTTTCTGTAACTACTGTATCTATTGGTTAAATTCTTTCAGAATTGTAAAACTTTTCTTTTCCAGGGTGACAAAGGTAAGCATTTTACACAGGAATATTACGTGGGTAAAAGAGTGGTTTATAATTATCAAACGCCTTATGTATAGAGTTATCGATAAAATTATTAATATTAATGATATTTCATGTTCTATGTTCATAATTGTTCATAACAAACCTTTCCATTCCTATGATTCGTACAGCAGCTATGAGTTTGAAATACCTACAAAAACAAAATGTAAAATTTAAAATGAAATATTCTTCCTAGACTTTTTATGTGTACGCGAAAGGATAAATTTTTAATTACGGTACCTGCTCACTCAGCATTTATGCAGGCAAAGGGTAAAGCTATCATAATTTAACGGCACAAAATTATTCTTATATCAAATTATAAACGTGTGTTTCGGTTTGTCCTTTTCTGATGTTGCAAAACATTAGCGTATAATTTGGAATACATTATTCATAGAATGAATACACACAGTAGTACTTTTTTTTAACGATGGATGAGTTTTTTTTTTCGGTAAAATCCAAGGATAGTCACTGTTACTTACAGCTTGCAAATAAATGAAATGTCGTAAGATCTGAACTTATTTCTGAATACAAGTTATACACTTTTCAAATTTGGACGACCGCTTGGCGCAGTGGTAGTACAACTGCTTTCTGCACGAAGGGTCGTGGCTTCGATCCCCACACCGGGAAAATATATTTGTAATTTACATTTGTACTTTTCCGGGGTTTGGGTGTTGCTATGTATTGTATGTATGTATTCACAAAAGAAAAAGTATGTAGGTATATGTAATTTATTAAGTTATCTAGTTGCCATAACACAAGCTTCTGCTTAGCTTGGAACTAGATGGCGTTGTGTATAAATGTCCTGAAAATATTTATTTATTTAAGTACAACTCAAATCGTTCTGATTTGACAGTTCGCCATACAAATCTGTCAAAATTACTAGACTTGAGGTGTGCTTAAATCTGCGTATGAGTATTTGGTCGTAAGTTTGTTAAGTTGTATAATGACACGACGGCTCACTCAAATCTCTTTATTATTTTTTGTTTTGTATTACTGTCCTGTATTATAATAGTTAGTATTAAGATCCTATACATCCTACCAGTAGGTTAAGTATTTTAGTAAAAGAACGCAAGCTATAACCCTTTGTCTTCGAACTATCGGTGTACATATATCCATTTACTATTGATATTGGCTCGACTGTTGTGGCAACAAAACGAATCACGTCGCCAACACTTCATGCATATTAATGAGACGGTCACGGTAAATACTGATCGGAACTGCAACAAACTCCTACTTGCGGTCATATTTTTCGCAAAAGGCTAAGCATGGAATACGTACGTAGGTTATAAATCGAATGTATTACCTACATAAATTATTGGAGTAAGGAAATATAGGTTTTTATTCTTCTAGGACTTCAATAGTAAATTTGAAAGTGATGAATACATTTTCTTTTCTAATTAGGCTACTTGGCTTAAGTATGTTTGTTTTATTATAATGTATTCATAAATTGTGTTTGTGTGTGTATGTGTGTTTGCGTGTGTGTCTGTGCGTGTATGTGAAGTACCATGGTCTTTATTTTGTTTTCTTATAAATAATATATCGCTCAAGACTAATATTGACCTAATGTTGTAATACAATATTTTTATATAATTATAAAACACATCACATCATATTCTTGTTTTTATGACAAATTGTTCCGAACACATTTAGAGTGATGTCTTGCACCTTCCATAAATATTTACTTACTTACGAGCCAGCAGTCATTTACTTCTATACATTTAATCTATGTAAATTCAATTATCCCGTGGGAATCTCACGAAAACTGCCTTGAAGGAAAATCTGCGCAGCGGCTGAAATAGGTTGGACATTTTCTTACTGTTATCGCTCGGATGGTTCTTTAAGAGAAGTATTTTAATGTAATGTGCGTTCTTATACAAAGCCAGTATGAAGTCCGAAATAATTAAATTGATGGTAATTAAGAAACGCTGCTGGCTCGATATTGCTCGTGACGTTTTGTTATTCTTTCCCGTCATTTTACTTCGAGGAAATTCGCTTTAGTTAATTATGCAATTATAATAAGTTAGATACTTTCGCGCGCATTTATTTTGCACAATTAAGTTTTGATTAACAAATATTTTGTAGGTTTAAATAAGATAATATATACTATAATAATATAATGAGTAATATAAAGTTAGTCGTCTTTGTTTTATTCATTTTCGATAAAAAATGATTTAATAAAAACAATTTGTAATATAAATAATCTTGTGAGATTCCTCTTCTTTCTCACGTAATACAAGTGCATACGCTCAGTAAAGTTTATTCAAAAAGTGATTTGGAATGGAGCGAAAATTGAATTCTGGATCTGCAATCGCAGAACAAAGAGCATGTAATAACCATATATCATTTTGCACCTGTCTTACCTAAAATTATACTCGTGATACGGCAATTTGATTTAAATATTCACAGCTCAATGGCATAACGATACGGCGTAATATTGACGGTATGGTGTGAGTTTTATAAAATGAAAGAACTATAATTAGTTTTTGATGAATTTCGAACAGCGTTTGAGTATGAAATATTTGCTAGAAAACGTAGGTTGCTAGAAAACGTATATTTGTTACTTGAGGTTAAACACAAAAAAAACCTAATAAAAAATCGAAGCGTTATATTCTGTGTCAAATAATACACGTGAAAAATATAAACGACAATTAAACAGTATAACAATATGAAGATAACAAGTTTTATTTGCCTTAGAAATGTTATTTTCGATAAGGAAAATGATTACACGTGTTGATTTTAAATAAGGATATAACAAAGAATACAATAAAACATTTTACGTAAGAATCCGTCCAATCATCGCTCATTGTAGTCTGAATTAAGATAAATGATGAGATTGTTCGAAAATTCAACTTTCGATCTTATTTTGAAAAGTTGTATTTGAATTCTATTTGTATATTAAATTATTTGATTAAATAATCTAATTGGTTGAACTATTAATTAAGATTCCCTGAAATCATTTATTATTCAAAATATTTATAATATTTACATTAATCAAGAAATGAGAAATATGATATAATACTCCGTAAACGCATTATAAATCACTAGACGAATATATTAAACTTATAAATAACTAATTAACCTCTAAAACTTTGAGGCATTCCTGGCTTCTTATGTTATATATTAATGAGACTTGATCAATAATAGCTACCTTTATCTTTACGAGTTATCTAAATATATTGATTAAAAAACACACTTAAATAACAATGTGTAATGTGAAAAGCAACGGCTTAATCCGTTGCTTGTCACATTATTTTCATTACATAAGTTTTTGTAGTTAGTTTTTTTTAACTAAAATATTGATTAATACTAAACCATTCTATGAATCCAACTACCGACTAACTAAGCTTGCAAAATCAGTATCAAAACAAACGTAATAACTTCGCATACACTGACTAAAAACAACGGATAACGGATATAACGTATTATTTGTTGTAAATAATTAATTAAACAAAATTAACCCTCGTCAAGACGACATTGTTAAAGCAGTTCGGATTAAGCTATTGCTTTGTTTAACTTGGGATACTCTTCACTGTAACTCGCAACTTGATTCACTTCGAGTTCGCTGAGCACATGGAATTGACATTTAAACAAAGAAATTGTATATGGACGTAGTTTTAACAATGTTTGTTATAAGTAAGGCATGGAATTTACAAATGGGCTATTAGCCAGAAAAAAACAAAGTTTAAAATTTTTGCCTTTTTTATGAGGTATGATGTACAGTGTAAAGTCTCAACAACATTTTCGGCACTTAGCTAAAGATCGAAATGGTCGTTTTTTTTTCTTCCTACGTTTAACTGTAATGAGTTTTATCTACCTGCGTATCGCGTGGCATCAGACATGGCATTAACGGTTGATAGCTGGCATACGTTCAGTCTGTCAGCCGCAAAACGTTTACTCAGTAGAGATGCGTCCTAATTCTTTTTACTACGACGCTTCGATGCATAACGTTTAGTTAGATTATTCAGTTAACAGTTTAATATTCGACGTTATTGTTCGTAAGTGTTAAACTTCACTGTAAGTAATAAAGTAGGTATATAACAAGTAAAGCAACGTATGTACGTCTGTGTCTAATATAAATAAGACATTTCATCATAATCAATTTGTATTTAAATAAATCAATAAGTTTGTCATTGCTGTTTTTTTAATTAACTTAAACAACACTGCTTTCTTATTTCTTTCTTTTACAATCTAATATAATTATTAAAGAATAAGAAAATTCATTTATTTGCATATTTATAGTTTAAAAAGTGTTTGTGTTTTTCCAACAGTCACTTCAACAGCCATTATTTTATAAATTCTATAAAAGAAAAAATAAAATAGTCCAAGGTGTATTACCGAGGCCTGTCAGTTGAAACACTATCTATTTGTGAAACCATATGAAAATCCGTTCAGCTGTTTTTGAGTAAATCACGAACACTAAGTGACTATTGTCTGTAGTGATATTACCAAAAAGCTTCTACCATTACCTTCCAGTAAAACACAGTTTTAAAGCATACTTACAGTGTCGCGTGTATTCCATATAATAAGCCCCACGAAGCTAGCCCGAATGTAACATTACATTAATTAGTCGCAGAGTAGCGTGCATGTCGACGCACTGACCTTATGATGTGTAAACACGAGATTGTACCCCGTTTAAACCTTACTAAAACTTTTAGAGTGTAACCAATTGGGTGTAGCGTTTTCATGAATGGTATGTTGTACTCACTAGGAGTCGGAAACTATATCACTTAGATAGGGCTCATTAAGTCTTTAGAGTAATCATAAATTATAATCCATATCCCTGAATGAAAATGAAGAAAGTTAGAGTTAAAAAATATAATATTCTACCATATACATAGTAATACACGATTGGGATGGGTTCAAAGTGATTTGGAGCCTTTCCATTCTTTACCGTGACAATATAGCTGTTGATACAATGAACGCTTTTTCCCGCGACTTCGAATTTTTATAAAAAAATCCTTTTATTATAAAAATGCGAAGAATATGTGTACTTAATTTCATGATGTTCGGTCTAGTGGTCATTGCTTGAAAGCGTAACAAACGTACCCATTTTCACATTTATATTAGTATATTATGGTCGTGAATTACTGCGCTTATGTATTCCCTAAAAGACATTCTTAATAAAGAAGGAACTTATCATTTCCTTATATTGATAAAAACTATGCGACAGGGATGGTTATTCCTGTAATAGATGATAGTAATTTGAATCATAAATATATTTAGTTTGTATATTAGAAAAACAAAAATTGTTAGTCTTTCCAATGATATGATATCAAAACTGTAGGTAATATAAATATAACGCTGAATTTTATATCATGAAAATTATTATAACACAACTACTAAAGCTTCTTTTGCGTTTATGTATTTTCCTTTGAGTGCCGATATTATTTTAACATATCAGTTTGTCATAAATTGCTACGATCCATTATTCTAGCAACGTTTTTATATAAAGCAGTATTAGCATATTTATGCTGTCAGCCTAGATAGCTTTTCTGATATATTATTGTAATAGTAAAAGGTTCTTGTCGTCTCGACATACGTCCTACTTTATAATTACAAAAACAATATTTAGTATATGGCATTCTAACGTAATCCTTCACTATAGACCTTGACTTATTATGAAATAGCTAAGAAATTCTGAAGTATTAAAAAAGCCTACTGAAATTCATAAACGAAGCCACGTAGCATTCAGTGCTACGCGCTCGCTACGAGAGGTCGGTCCGCTACGTCGTAGCACCGTGACGTACCCGCGTGTATATAACAAGTTACGTGAAGAACTTGAAATATAAATTATTTCAATAAGTGAAAATAGGTTATGAAGTGATAGAAATAAATGACTACTTTAAGTGAAGTGTGTTTTAACAGCAAACTTTTAATGTTAAAGGTAAGTTTGCATTCATGCTTATAAATAAACTGTCGAGAGCATTAAAATTTTCTAGCTAGTACATTAATTATGCGACGCTTATTTCTGAACTGGAATATTAATTAGTAGTTGTTGTGTATTTTACGTTTATATGTTTTAAGAATTATATAACATTATGGGTCTTATTTTATTAACTTACTTAATGTAGTAAGATGATTATTGTATATATTCTAGAAGTTTATTAATTTAAAATGCAATAAAATACTATTGCGAAATAGAAACTGATATATATCGATTATTTTAACCTAAATAAAATAAATGTGTCATTCAAAAATTAATCAACACCGAATAGCTTAACCTAATTTTCACATACAATATTTGAAAAATTTCTTAAATATTGATTTTGTTGAATAAATGACTACGTTATACATGCTGTCATAATGCTTTTATTAATACGTGTATTTAATTTTAAAAATTTAATTTTGCAAGGATCTATAGGTATGTAATATAAGTCTTCTAAGGCTCAAGTGTGGATCAAGTGATAAGTTATACACACTACAATTCGTTAGTGTAATCTTAAACACACGTACTAACAACTCTGTAACTTCATGACACCCTTTGTACAACACACTTCCAGCAAAACGCATAGTTTAACATGGCAACAAGAATTCCGACTTAATTACTTTGACAATCGCGACCATGTTGGTAGCGAACTTTCAAACATTATTATTCTTATAATCTCTATTATATATATATAAAAGAAAGTCGTGTTAGTTACTCCATTTATAACTCGATAACGGCTCAACTGATTTGGCTGAAAATTGGTAGGGATGTAGTTTAGAACCAGGAGAAGGACATAGGATACTTTTTATCCAGTTTCCAGGGGAATAATTTTTTTATGAAAGTAAACGCGAACGAAGTCGCGGGCAACAGCTAGTCTTTACTGAAAGTATTATGGAAACAAGTTCATATAATCTAAATGAAATCTAAGCTTTTATGATTTACTATTACAATAATACACTCGGATATAAAACACTTCTCCATAATATTGTTTCCAATTTTATAATCTACGAGCTGCCCCAACGCGACTTAGTTCACGCTGTAGGGTATTCAAAACCTTACACACTATACTTGTACATCCTTCTATCTTTCTAAAAAAGAATTATTTAAATCGGTTCAGTTGTTATCGAGTTATGTACTTACCAACACTTTTTGCGATTCATTTTTGTATTATAGATTATTATGCTTGAATTATCGATAATCTTTATGGAGCTTAAATAATAGCGATTATAAGTACTAAATATTTTCGTTAAGGACCTGGAAGTATTGACATACTGGGTACTGGTACATATTACTAGGTATATCACAATGAGGAAAACGTTGTTAGTTAGCCGTCAATTGAATACACAGCCAGCCTGTGTGCTAATATTTTAAGTGCAAGTTTCGCTTAGTTCGCTTTGTACTATAAAAGCGTTGTTTTATGTCTATACCTGTCAAAGTACTTTTATACGGCTAGAATTTTAACGAAAGCAAACATACTTTTTATTTAGTCTTCATGGTCAATGTGACCCTGAATACGATGACTACAAATTATCTTTTAATCAATACTTGTAAAACAAAGAAAAAAATGATCAAAAATTAAATTTAAAAAAGTAAGGAAATACAGAATTTAATTTATTGTATAATATGAGCTTTAAATGTATCGTTTTAAGTAAAGATTGAAAAAATGGTAACATAATAATCAATGTTAAAATAGTATCATTTTTTTTTATGAAGTGACAAACGAGCAGGCGCGTCACTTGACGCAGTGATCAGCGCCCTTGAGTACTCGCGTTGTTACGAGTGTGTTTCCGGCCTTTTAAAATATTAAATAAGATTTCAGAGAATGTATGAATCCCTTCAAAAGCTAATAGTGATAGTGCTTTCGCTTAAAGCTGACGGGTGGCAGTAATAACTTACTATCAGGTGACCTAACCGTCTGCTTGGCTTACAGTGTCGTATAAGTTGCAGTTTGAAGTGAGGAAATGAATTCTATGAAAATCTTAATATTGTCATTGTAATATTATGATAATAATGTAGCGTATATTCCCAAATATAAACCTTAACATATGTATATTACACGTCATATTTATAATAATGTTCTTAGTAATATGTTAAAATTTGTTGTGACCCTCGGCTCCTTTAAAATCAGTTTTAAATTTCAGTTTTTTGGACCTATTTCCGAACGACACGTACAAAGAAGACTTCTTTTTATTTTAAAAAGCAAGAATTTATTTTTTCACAATTAACACAAAACCTTTCTTAATCACAATATTGTATAATATGGCTAATACAGCCATAAAAAAAGTTTGTTAAACATTACCTAGTAACACAGCTTCCACAAAAGTTTCTTTTACATAAAATACTAGCCATCATAAGTCACACATCCTAATTTAAAATAACATATGAATATAATTCCCAATGAAGAATATTATTAAGCAGGAAAAAATAAATACTCAACAAAAATCTGTCCCAATTTAGGCAAATGAATAAATTTCTTTTGTCTTGACAACTTGTCGTTTGTTTCAACGGATAAAAAACTTCCCCTGATTCCTGTAACAAAGTTCGGAAGTACCAAGTTTTAATTCTTCTTAAACCATTTTTATAAATACCTGAGTATATTTTCTTACGCACATCAATCTATTATTGTAAAACGTAAATATAGATTAAAAAGAAAAATGAAGTATAAAATCAATTTTATATATTATGTTCTGTCATACCAATGAAGTTTCCGCTTTCATAGGAATGTTGGTATAAAAATATCATACTCACAAACGTACGCAAAAGTTTTGTTAAAATAATTTAAAAGATAAAATTAAATAATCATTACACTATAACAAAAATAATAGCTTTCGTTTGATATATCCTGTTACTAATTTAAAAGTTGAAACTATTATAAATTTAACAATCAATCGGAGTTGAATCTTTTATTTGCGATTAATTGCTATTCGATATGGTTACGCATCAGATGATGCTATTCAGTTACCGTTTAAATGTGGTGAAATGCAATCTAACTTTTTAATTATTCGACCGTTTATATTGTTAACCTATAGATCTCTATTAAACGTGTTTTATATAATCTGTGTCCCGAGGTTTTACGTGCGTAAAATTACATGACGTTTTGTTTTTAAATAAAAAAAGTCAATATTAAAAGGTTCAAATCTTTCTTGGATGTTTACAAAAAAATAGAGTTTTGACTTATGGACATTACTTTCTTATTAGGTAGATATATTCATTTTCTTATTTGTATAAAGTTTGCAAGAATGTAAGCCAACACGATACGGTAAGGCGGAATACAAAATAGTTTTGGTGGGTATAAATCGACAATGCCTATAGTACTTTCCTCGGAAGCCTTGCTTGTGAGCGTAAGAACAGACAAATTGCTAGGTGCAATTTTATTATTTTATATCTTATAAATATACCAGAATTACAACAAACATTGTGTAAGCACATGTTTTTGTTACTTTAATACAATTTAGGAGACATAAGTGACGAAAAAGTAAATACTATTACCGTTTTCACTTCAATATATTCCTGTATATAAAATTATCCTTGAAATTTCAAAGCCAATTTCTCTAAATGGGATCTGAGCCTATTCCTCGCATTAGATTCGCAATTTTGGTGAAAATCTGTACAATACGTGTTTCTCTACATGTCGTATATTTACTCAGTAATCAAATTACGTGAGAGTTTTCGTTTTTTATAGACTTACATGTAATCCCTATAGAATATCCTTATGTAGCTTCAATTTGAAAATCCAATTTTTGTTACAATTTACAAAGTAATTTAAGAAGATTAATTCCATTTTTTGGGATAGTACATCGTCTATGAAGCTCGCAAATAATGTGACTTTATTTTAAGGAAATATTTTTCTTCCAGAAAGTAGGTACATCCAGAAACTCCTGTCTACGTCACTCATGTCATTCTTCATCCTATTAGTAAAGATTATGGTCCGTCTTTTCGATAACCAGATAGCCTTCTCAATGATGCGAGGTCACACCAAAATTTAATATCACCTACAATAACGAAACTTAAAGAACACTATTAACATTCACATAAGCACATAGGCCGTTTCACTTGTTATTAAATTCGCTTCCAAACAGACATTAACGCTCAATGAATGGTTAAAGCGCTTGTCTTACATACGCATATGTTCCCACGTGGAATGTTACATTTCATTACACTAAGTGCCAATGCCATTAACGTTTATACTAATTTCAGCGAAGCCTTTAATGACAGATGAAAAAATCTGTTAAATGCGTGGTACATTTGTTTCTCGTTTGTTACCAAGTTTGAATGATTTAAAGTTTTAAAATATTTAATTCTTAACATAACTTTCTTTGTTGTCTTCTTACGGCTAGGTTAAATTTCTAGGTATTAAACGGTCTGTTTGAAAACTACCCAAGGGCTAGGTGCTCAAACAAGCGTGGATTTCTGGTGGAAATTCCGAGAATAGGAACAAAGCGTTTCAACTACAATTTTAGTATAAAACCAAGCTGTGGAATTAGCTCCCTGGAGGGGTATTTTTTTTTTGAAAATTTATATTGTTAAAATTGTTTTGAACATTTAATTAAAACTTTTCATAATATGCAATTTGCTATGGACAATTTGTTGATTGTTTCATGTTTCTCTAAGTCTAGTTAATTACATATACACTATACAGTGTTAAAACCCAATATGGCTCTAGAGACATTATCATTAATATAGTCTATCCTTTGAAAGTTTCACATGCATATAATTTCGTTTCTAACGGTCTATAAAATAAAGTTTTATCTTAGAGTGGATGAAGCTAAGAAATTATCTCCCAATTAGCTGTCCTGGCCGGTTATAAGCGCTAAACGCTGTGCCCCGCGGCGCCATGCAAATTAATTTTATTCTGTTAACATTGTTAAGTTTCTAGTTAGATTGTTCGAGAAATTTAAATACGTGATAGAGCGTTGTATTTTCTTAATCTTAAGAATGATAGACTGTTTTTTTTTGTTTAATTAGGTTGAATTTCTTATTTTTGTAAAATAATAGCTTAACATTGATGTTATGTTCAAACAATATGTCATTTGCCAGTTATCATTTATTTGTGCCCACAGTCCCAATGTGTTAATTACGCTAATGTCAGTCAGTATTTGGACATGTTTTAAATAAACCCTTATAGGTACAAGTTAAAATTGAGATTAATAAAAATATAAAATTTCGTTATGTATATAGATACTCTATTAAGCTACACGTGGCTTTAAAAAACGAATATATATTTACATGTAACGTTCTGCTGAATGCAAATGATTTGTTGACATTGAACCCTCCACGATAACAACTGCGTCCAATTTGTAGCTGCTGTTTTTGTTCCATTTTTTCCTTTTTTTAGAAAGAATTTATAATAAATTGATATATTATTAAATGTCGATATGATCTAAATAAGCTGATTGATTTCCTACTAAGAGTATGTTGAGCCTTGCTTTTATAGGATTAGTAAGAGATTACATCGATTTATTAAGCTTTAACTAGCTTAATAAATCTATGAAACTATTTAACGTTTGGTTAGGAAACTAAGCAAAAGATCGTCTGTTCGCCAGATTTAATAATTAATAATTATAAATGCCAGCTTCACATAGTTTTGTATCGAAATTATGATATTTATTCGGGGCTCAGCTTATATAAAAATTCCTAATAACAAACCATTAGGGCCCTTATGACGGGCCAGTAAGTTGTTAGGCTAATTGAGGATCCTTTGGTTCAGAGAAAAGACTTACACTACATTTGTAAAAAGAATTTTCGATCTATAAAGAGGGTACCTAATGTAATCTATCTATGTGAAAACTATTAAAAATATGAAAGTGACTGAGTAGCTTATATGTATAATATACAGGTTACAAATAATTCATAAATTTATGGGAAGAAAAATAAATATGGAAATTAAGAAGGAAATTATTGAAAAAATATACGAGTACCCTCTTCAACAGTCACAGACACATGTCACTCAATTTTAACATCGAAAAGTTGATTTCGTAATTATGTACGAGCGAGAATAACATTTTTAGTATGTTTTAATAAATAAAATGTTTTTTTTTTTTGTAAAAGTACAAACAAATGTGTAAAATGCAATACCGAAACATATTTTTTTTGCGCCATAAATTATTAGAGTATCTATTAGAGCATAATATTCTAAGATATTTCGTAAAATTTCAGTACAAAGACGCCACGTCCTTGATAGTTTTTCTCCAAAATTGATAAGGATTACGGGTGACGAGAATGAATTTATCAAAGAGGGTCGCATTTATTTATTCAAAGATTTTGTTTATAAGATCCTTCTTAGAAAAAGTTTAAAAATCTGGGATTCTGATATTAACAATTTTTGCTTATGATTAATTAAATATCTCATTTGAACTATCCATTTTCATTTTTTGAATTAATTATTTATAAAAAAACTGATAAAGTTGACCAATATTTAAGGCATGTCTCATTAATATTTACGACAAAATATTATACATACAGACGAAATGAGAACCTCCTCCTTTTTTTGAAGTCGCTTAATAAAATAAAATAGATGTTCTAATAAAAAACAAGTACAAGCAACCCTATCGCACTAAACACGCACTTGACCGATTATTTTCCATTGAGTCGTAAAACAATCACGGTGCAAGCGAACAGTTTTTACAGTAACGTTGGGTAATTAAGGCAAATTAAGTGAAATGTCAGAAGCCGACCCCTGAATATCCGACGTTTCATTGTAACGCCACTCAAAAACATAAAGCGCGTTGCAACTCATTCGCTGAACAATAAAACTACATTTACTAGCTCTTTTCACTTGAATAACGAATAGCCTAATTAGTGCGTAGTAGGCTTAATTTGTTTTAAAACGTTTATATTATACATACTATTGACTAGTCCCCAATGGTCTTACTTCGGTAATTATTTTTATTTGGGTAAATTTTTGAGAGTCGTAAGTCGTATGACAATATGTCGATTTTATGTTATTTGCTTTGATTGTAGTTAATAAATATATACTTATTTATAAATATGCCTAATGTTTTCATTTAGGCTATTTTTGCATTTCAGTTATAGTCATTACTTTCTGCTTCTTCCCAAGCTTACAATTAAGGTAATACCGCACTGGCCAAACCGCATGTAACTACATAACATAAGGTAAAAAATATTCAAGAATTAAAGGCAACGCGATCTAAAGATGATCCATCTCCATTTATGTTGCATGTTCGGATTTCACTTGGGAATAAAAATCCACAGGGCACACCAAAAGCTAAAGGTATTGAGAAAGTAATATGAACACTTTAATAAAAACGTAGCCAAAGGTAAGTACGTTTCTATGGAATCCTCCTTCCATAATCCCCACTAGTACCTGAACATTTTTGATTTATTTAATAATTATTATTCAATAGTAAACTGGAGTATGACGTCATCTACCTAATACGTACCATTTCGTATTGTTATTCCCAATAATTATCGTCATACAAGCGAGCTATCAGCCTTCATCTATAAAGGTTATGTTTTTATAACGAGAGCCATCAAATCGTGTTAATGAGTTTTTCGTTCATAGAAAGATAATATCAAAGGTTATGTAGCGGCATAAAGAGGCTTATTTAGTGTTAACCGACACGCGATCATTGACGAAGGCTACGTGCGTGATGAAACCTATGAATAGGCTAATTAGCTATTGTAATTTGTAAACTAACTATAAAAGTAATATGAGTAGGAAATAACAAAGTAAAATAATTCTTATATTGAATGCGAAATGCAGAATATTTTCATATTGAAGTGAATTGGATTAGATAATTATATGCAACTTCGTTATTTACAATTGGATGGGTGGTTTATTTATAAAATTAATAAAATGTGTTTTTATTATATTAAATAGTTTGTCCAGTGTCCAAAGCCATTTTATATAATTTTTACTGTAGTCTACCCTTAACCTAGCTTCAAATATAAAGGCAGGAATGCCCGATAAAGTTAGAACAAAACTTGTCTTAGTTCACAATATAAACTTTTCGAATGCAGAACTTCTAAATAAATGAAGAAAGTAAAAGCTCATTAACTCGATGTCACAGTCTTGTACATACAATAATATTTGTTGTCCAAGCGTCACATTTAAGAATTGTATAAACTTTTTGTATATAAAAGCCTTAGAAAAATCTTCACTATATTATTTTTTTTCAGTTCTGTTATTTACCGACTAAGTATATACAAAAAATATCAACTGCTACGAGCTTGTGTACACAATATAATAAAAAATAAGAATAACTGATAATTGTTGGAGAGTAGTCTAAAGATAGAATGTTCGCGATCAGCAGAGTGAGGCATCAAAACGTCTTGGATAATAATTCTTCAAAAGGACATCAAAGTATTGGTAACACCCGAAATAGAAATAAATTGCAGGCCACGATTTGAAAAGCCGGTCCCTAGTAACGGAATAAAATGAGGCAGAAGAAGAAATTTTATATAAATCAATTTTGAAATACCCAAGATACTTTCAATCAGTCGCACTAATTGGCTATTAAAATAAGTAGGAAATATTTATAAAAGTCGGTGAGAACGCGCGACTCAAACCAGTTAAGTCAATTAGGAGCGTTGAGCGCGTCTGAAAATAAATGAACTCGTTTAAATTTTTTAATTATTTCACGGAGTTCAATGTCGACACTAGTAAATTATTTTATTTGTTCTGCTTCTTATTGAATAACAAATTTGAACAATCATATTTAACTTGATCAGAGACTCAGGAAAAATTATGTCAAATTACTTACGTAGGTACTGTGTATACAATTAAAATTTTAGCGACCACTAGTTCTGAATTGATATTAGTTTAATACTTATCAGCATATATAAAACATAACATAATCAAACATAGGGCCTAATGGCCGTCAAGTCAGTGTTTCGACTGGTCGAAAACCCTCCCTATGGTTCATAGAATTGTTACTTCCCCCACAAACTTCATATTATGTATTAGGCACATTATATTGGTGAGAACAATTTGAATTCATTAGTATGGAATTAATGTCATAACGGATTATATACTACATTACTAGTATATCGGATTCGGAGTCTATAGTAACTGTATTCTAAGCATATAACTAAGATATCAATTAAGACCCTTGAGCAATCTGCTTTCATCGCAAACCAGCTTCATGTTACTCGTATATAACGGTATCAGCTTACCCAAAGACGGAGAAAGTTAAATGAGGAAGAAAATCTTAACTGGATAGGGTCAGGCTGAATCAGGAACTACTTCAAGTGATACGAAGTTTCAAAGAAAATGGATTGAGATGGGTGAGCTTAGGGCATCAAGATCTTGATTAAATGATTTCAATTAGTCAAATGAATCATCCAATCGCGTTGCGATTAACAAATGATGGAATCTAATTGCTTTGGGCGGTACATTTGGTAAATTGAAACCTTTAAATTGTATTACAGTAACACAATTTCATCAAACAGCGAAGTATCTATTCATATCACATAAAATAATAGTAAAAATGTTATAACTATACACACTAGACACTAATAATACATCCAACCTATTTCGCGTTAACTTTGTAATAGGGCAAAGAGCTTTTTATCGGCACTTAAAGCCGCTACTGTGAAAGCTTGTGTACGGATTTCATAGAGAAAATGATGTTGAAATAATCTTTTGAAATGACGTACGCCTTTATTTTTTTAATTTAGCACAATGTATATCTTTAAATTAGACTTACGATTTAACAGTTTCATCCACATCTAAACTCATATTGGTTATGGTTTTTTTAGTAGCTTTTTTGTATTTAGACAAATTAATATAGCAAAACTCTGATTTTTAAATTTTCCCATACACAACCTCTTTTCTCATTGTCACGAATATGTATGTATCAAAATTGGTTTTAACGTTTTTATGAGAAAGCTTAAAAGATCTATCGTTGCATAACTAATATTAATACATATATCTTTACTCATTCTTAATTGAAAATATAAAGGTTTAATTTATTTATCTCTGCTATGGACAAAAGGTTAAAATATCGTGTTTAAAATTTGAATACAGTTATTATTAAAATGTCATAGAGATGCATAATGATAAAATAATTGGCGAGGCGTGAAAGGTCAGGATAAATGATCTTTTGAAAACGTTAAATAATATAAATTGCTTTGTTTTTGTTTATTGATATATCATATGTAACTTTATACTCGTATTTATGAATAGAGTTTTTTGCATTGTGTTTCATATATTTTGTGTCATACTGTGGTGTGGCCTAGTGGCGGGGTGAGGAGGTGACAGATAAAGACGTCTATACCATTTCAATGTTCACTTTATTCTCATAAAAATATAACAAACTAGGTGTGTCCCGCGGTTTTACCCGCGTAGTTCCCGTTCCCGGGGCAATACCGGGATGTAAGCTGTCCTATCTTTTAAGTTGGATCAAACTGCACATGGTGTGCGAATTTTATTATAATCGGTTAAGTGGTTTAGGAGTCTATTGAGGACAAACATTGTGACACGAGATTTATATATCTTAAGATAGTAATTATTTGCTTACATTGCGATATACCGCTTCACACACACACACACTCACACTACTACACACTATAATACATTAAAAATATGAGTAAGCTCGATTGTTAAATAAAAATGCCCCGTAGAAGCCCGGCCCCGGAGAATGTATGTATATATATATTACAACTCTCTACAATGTTCTTAGAAATATTTAGAATAATTGTACCTATTGGTGAATGCCACATGAAAATCTACTCTTTTTGAGGTTATCGCAAACAAAGAGACACGAAAGACTGTTAAATAATAGAAGAGTAATTTAACATACTATTTCTGAACGTTCTAATTCTAATTTTATACATTTACTAAGAAAGGTGTTTATCGAAACATGTAACAGTGTGAAAACTTCAAAAAAAATTTTTTTACATAGTGGTTAGTTTTTAAAATAATTTTTGGTTTTATAAAAATAACGATTGTATGAAAAATACCAGGCTTACTCACAACTTAGTCTGGAGTGATCCTCACTGCTTTTGTCAATTAGTAGTTTCGCGAATATGTACCCGTCCTTTAATAGTAACGTCTCATTTTTAAAATAATAATTTCTGAAATAGAACGTCGACATATCTATGTACTTAGATTTAAATTACAATAGAATGAATAGGGAAGTTCAGTCACTATAAGAAATTCAGCTCAAGAGTCCCGATAAATACATAAAACTTTATCTCATACCAAAAGGTACTATCCATTAGAAGCTCGACGTAAAAAGGGACTCAATTTAGTGAACTTTCAATAAAACTCGTTCCATTGATTTCAATAAGCCGAAGTATCCATTCATAATATCCGAAATCCGTAAGCCTTTTTCATTTTTTCCCACAATTTATGGAGGCTGGTTTTCCGAGGCTCCCTATTTCTTGTCGGTGCCTCCTGATGAGGTCAAATTCATCTCATTTAACCTAATGTGGGTAATTTATCAAATGTTTAGTCGGGATTTATTTGCTGTATCGGTTTTTAGTACGGAAAAATTACGTCGATCAAAGCTGTCTTGCAAATTGAAATGTGCCCAATCAACTCATCTACATTTGTTCTTTTTTGGCAGTACATCATAACAGCGTACTATATCAAACCTTTCCATGTTAATTACAAATTAGCATCGTAGTATGCATGAAATTTTGTTGATAGATACATAAATATGTATTTTATATAGGTAATATATTATCATTTATTTCCAAAAATAATTTTGTAACAACGAATTCGCATAACCGAGCATTTGAAAATAAAAATTGAATTTCCACAGACAGTTTTTCAGCGATAAATAATTCAATAAAGAATATTCAGTACATTTGCAAGGCGAATCGCTGCGACGTCTCAAGAATGTCTTGCAAATGCCTTCACACTCTGAATGGCGCTTCCCCCTTCCATTTGACTACGGTACAACGCGTTAAGCTTTGCTGTATTTGTACAAGTTTAATAATCGTAAATGCTGGATAAAAGTATAATGCAATTCTGTGTATTTCAGAAACGCGATTAAACGTTCAACATGAAGAAATAGAAGAAATACAATTTGTTTAATGCGTGGCCGCCCTTTAAAAAAGGAAAAGGATTTGTAACACAAGAAAATAAAGGAAAGATAGGATAAAGGAGGTAGGGAAGGGAAAATTTACCCGCCGGTGTTCCCTAATACCGAACGAAACGTATTGACTGTAGGAGTACTTAGTTACACGTCAAAGGAGCCGGTCAAAGTCAGATTAACGGAATGACTCCATCACCTTGAGGAACCTAAATATAACCATGATATGTTATTTAGTGCTTGTTTTTCATTTAGTTTCTGTTTACGAGTAAATATAGGCTTGTATCGATATTCCTACAACATCCTGCTATCAGCAGTTTATTGGATTCAAATAACCTATAATCCTATACTTTTTGTTGTTCTAAGTGGCTGTTACCAGGCCCGTTACTAGTAGACCAACAGATAACTCACCATGTCAAATATTATTAGGTATATAACATGTGGCCAAAACAAAACGTATAATACGTAGCATCCAAATCAGACACTACTATTTTTCTTATCTTACTCAGTATTTAATATTAAAGAAGTAATAAGATTTATAACTCAAGAGCGTGAACAAATATTGAAGGTCTGAGTAAATAGAGGTTCTGCTTGCTGCTATAAAGTGAACTCTTCAAGACATTATTTTATATGAAACAATATAAGATGTTTCTAATGCCTGAATGTTATATAAAAATGAGATTTTCATTTATGTGTTTTAGATGTTTTTTTTCTAACTAGCTGTCCTGACGCGACTTTGTTCACATGATAGGTACTTATAACCTAATACCCGGGAATAATAATTAATATGGAATCTTAAAAAAAACTACTTATATATTTAAAGTGTGTTAGTTGTTTTTAACAAATTCTATTAGAATTTTAAAATTCAGATTATAGATTTTTATTAAGCAATATATATTAAAATGTAAGTTTTTGATGTTCAATTAAGCCGCTTTTATGCAGGTTGTATATAAAGTGCCTTTTAACAAAAATAATCCTATAGAGTAGTTTTGGAATAAAATTAAAATATTTTTTATAGTGTTTTATTTTATCACTAAGTAATAAAGTGATTGGATTTGACTATTTTTAATTTCTAAATTTATTCTTTT
>JADANM010005714.1:6359512-6376932 GCA_026213755.1 Eurema hecabe
TAAAGTGATTGGATTTGACTATTTTTAATTTCTAAATTTATTCTTTTCAAGAATAAAATAACATCAATTAAAAAAAATAGCCAAGTGTATCTCGTACTATTAACATTACTTTTCATTTCTTGATACGTAGCGGATTTAATTTTTTCGTTCATTGCTATAAACAGGTCTCGGTCTTTTTTCCTTTTTTCTTCCGGTTATTCTTGTAATAGTATTGTAGCAACTCTCTTCTGCTTATCTATGCTTAACACTTAAACATTTATCTTTTTTTCATCTATACTATCTCTCTTCTCTTCTATTACCTTTATTTTTAATTACATTGAAAACGTCTCTTATGAAAAAATTATTATGGACTATAAACATTTTGTTAAAATAATACGCTTTAAAGCGCTGTTCCTTACCAGCTCAGCATTGAAAAACCATCATTATTTAGTTTAATATTTAAGACAAGCAAACCTTTCAAAGATTGATCAATATTAATGATTTCCTTGGGGAGCTAATTTGTGGCGTATAATGAATGTTTTGTTAAGACAAAGACTCAGCTACATATCTGCCTAATACAATCTTAATTATAAAAATAATTAATCTTTACTACCGTTGTTTTCCAAACATAAAAACGGGCAATATAATGGTGATTTTTAATGCCTATACAAAACCAAACGTTCCTCTCTCTATTTTAATTTTATATCTATTAAACGAGAAAAAATAGAGGAAAGTCTTATGCTATTTTACTTGAATGAGTATTAATATATAATTATTATATAATAATATTTATAATTTTTTTCCATAATAAGGTGATTTCAAAAAAAAAAAACCCAGGCTCTCAACATAGTAAAGAATGTTTTTCAGGAGCCTGTTACATCCAAATAATGACACATACGGCACCGACACAAATCGTTCAGATATTTACAATAGGTATTCAAAAAAAACATATAAGTTTTGTACTTTAGTACGGATTGAAATAAAAATACGACGTTGGATTATATAAAAACATTATGAAGTCTTAGTTCGGTAACTTTATACATAATAAAATAAACGAGACTTCAGAAGCCAATTTTATTGTCTCGGGCAGGACGAAGCTAATTAAAATTGAAAGGCGAAGTCCAATTATTCTGTTCTTTATGTTTTTTAAAATCTTTTTAAACAAGGCGTTTTCTCCACACTGATATTTCGAGCCTCTTGTACCTTAAAAAATATTATAATATGAAAGCGTCGTCTACTACATTATATAATATTATCTTTACATTTATACATTCCATTCATATTACAGCTGCGGCTACAATTATTGCCAGCATTTATGAAATGATAGTTAAAATTTATTAATATCTTTTTAGTTCGAGAGTGTCTATAATATTCTTTATACAGCTCGACATAGGTAATACAGATGTTACGTATCCACGCATATTGTGATTACTGCCGCTAAAGCGCCGCAAATCATGACGGTTCCGCGCACGTTAGCTTAGTTTCGCTGAATATTAATGATGCCACTAATGACGCTAGCTCAGTAATAATGATTATGTCCTTCTTAATTTAATTAATTAATTTATTTGTGAGCGTTTGAACATTATCACTCTGTTATCTGAAAAACAGCTAAAATAAAAAAATGTACTTTCAATTTGTATTAGTCTGTATCATGTATTGTAAACGTACTAAAAAATAAAAAATAAACTCAAAATGGTATCAATTAAAGCATTCTATCTTAGTTTATAAGTTTTTATGATACAGCCCGTCACAATACAGATGTTACGTATCCGCGCATATATTGTGATTACTGCCACTAAGACACCGTAAATCATGACAGTTCCGCGCGCGTTAGCTTAGTTCCGCTGAATACTAATGATGCCACCAATGTAAGGCTAACATACGAATTATGGTGAAGTCAGTGTAAACGTTTGAACTTTATCACTCTATTATCTGAAATACAGCCTAAAAGAATTTGCTAAAATTAAAATATACAGTAAATTTATGTTAGTTTGTATCATGTACTAAGCAATACAACACGTCACAATCAAAATTAATCTATACTATTTTAGGTTTTTATATGTCTATGATATATTTTATAGAGCCCGTCATATTACGGATGTTACGTATCCGCGCATATATTGTGATTACTGCCGCTAAAGCGCCGTAAATCATGACGGTTCCGCGCACGTTAGCTTAGTTCCGCTGAATATTAATGACGCTACTAATGAAAGGCTAACCCACGAATTATACTTCTCTTATATAGTTACTTATTTTTGTATGAATCAGACGCATTTATGCATGATTATTTTGTGCAATACGTGTACAAGACGAATAGTACATAATTTATTTTATATTAAAAATAAGATTGTGAACTTACATTTTTATTTGCTGATTTTTATACAGTAAAAACTGTACCTTTATAGGGTACGAAATATACAACTGTCCTCTAAATTTAAATAAAAAAAAACGAAACCTTATAGTAGCTGTTTGTTAAAAAAACTATCTCCTCAACGTGTTTCGATTCCCAGCGTTATAAAAATAACAAAGAAAAATACTAACAAAGAATAAACTATTCCGTGAACAGAGAAGAATTTCCCAGAAGGCTCTTTCTGATTAAAAACCGAACGTGCTTTAACTTACCCACGGTTCAAGTTTAAATGACTGTAATCGTTTTTGAGTTTCGTCTTTAAGATAAATTCATAGTAATTAAATATAAATAAAGTTAACATTTTATATAAAAATTTTGAGACTTGCTTTCTTAGTTGACCTCGAAAGTTCACTATAACTCACAAAACCAGATTTCCGCTTTTCAAACTAAGGCGTCGACATTTATATTTCAAGCCCTTATATTACTATACGTAGACTATTTTAAATAACTTATACCGCATTAATAACTTATACTATAATCAATTTACTAGATCTGCTCTACGAGCCAGGAAAACATAATAATCCTTTGCACAGACTTAAAAAGTAAAAAGAGGTATAGTTAATTAATTTATGTATAAAAATGGACTTGAACTATTGATTTTTAAATATAATTGTATAACGTTATTTTATGTTAATAATCATGTTAACGATCACGTTTTAACATTTTATAATTTGTATGTTTTAATTGAAATAAATTTTAACAAGAGCAAAATGTCTGTACATACAAAATATTCAATTTTTGAATTCCCGCTGCATTAAAACATGAAGTATTCGTAATTTTTATTCAGCTTATAAAAAAATTGGATTATCCGCAATAGCCACTGTAGTAAAAAACCCACATCTAATGCGAATTTAAATTCCTCGATTTGGACACGGGCTTTGTTCGAACGTACAATGTTTCGATTTTTTCGCACGAAACAAAGACCTCGAACAAAACCTTTGTTATCGTGACAGGGCTCATTTGTTTGGATGTCTTTTATCATAGATTCACAAACTAGCTCACATCTCGCATTGGCGATGACAGCCCATTTCGTGGAGAACCCGACCCAACTCAATTGGACGGAAACGTCACAGCGGCGCGAACTGATGGGGATTTTTTAAATGTGCTGGCGTATTGGGTTTGAAATTCCCTGTATTTTGTTTCGGCTAAGGTGTGATGGAGCTTTGAGAGTATACTGTAACACCCAACAAAAGCAAAAGGCATCCGAAAATAAATTGTTACATAATAAATTTTACAATTAGGATAATTATTTTGACAAACATGATAAACGTGTAATTGTATTTTAAGATCTATATAAAAAACCTATATAACCTACAGCTATTTAAATTCCATAAAAATCGATACTATAAGAGTTACACGAGTGTAAGCGATGAGAATAATAGACGTATTGAAGTGTTCATTTTGCTTAAAGCTTTATAGTCATTAAAAATTTCTTTTGGCATATTTATGTCGCTGATATTATTAGGAATCTTAACAGAATCTAATGCATCTGCATCTTGAAATCTGATACATGTCAGGACATGTTTTTGAAAGCAGAAATTAATTCGTTCTAAGCTGGTCTCCGTTATTCTAGAATATAAACACAATCTACTAACCACTAGTCTCCAGTCTCCACTATAGTCCCTAGAGACACCTAAGATAGCATGTTTGTCGGTGTAATTTCAATTAGTGGTTGCTATTTCAGCTCGGTAAATATATGTTGACAAATATAATCAACATGCATAAGTAATTAGGAACAATATATGCTTGGACGTAAGCTGCATACTGACTAGTGGCACATACATTATCAGATTTGCTGGTCAATACATTTTTAAGACAAGTTTGTTCAATGTTAATGAAGAGCATTAATGATTGTGACAGGTATACCAATATTAATCGATGGTGTTATTAAAAATACTACAAATCCGTCATACAGATTTAATTTATTATTAGCATTAGTCTATTACTATCTTTTTATTAATGTTTTTACATACAGTACGTTAAAACAAATAAACAAACTGTTCAGTTTTATATGTTTATATAGATATTCTGTGTTACATTTTTATATTATTTAAAGAAATGAGAAAGATAAATTCTTCTTGCATTTTTTAAAGAGTTCAAGCACTTAATAAACGATATTCAAAACAAAGAAGAAAAGCATATATAGTCATAGTATCTCAAATGCCATTAGTTACTTTTTAAGACTAGTGGTAGAGGCATTCCCTCATGACAGCGTCAGAAGATCTATAAATCTTTCAGATTTAATATTAATGATGCACGTATCACTTTCATATAGCGCCAGAGACTACATTATTTTTGTCAAGAATTTATATTTCTTGTTCCATTTTATATCGTTTTATAACCGACTACAAAAAATATATATACCCTATATAGGGGGTCTCTGACCAATTGATTGTTTGGCCCTATTTATCCCTTTTTTTGGAGGTTCTTAAGACATGTAATAGTAGATTTGAGTATTTGTAATATGATATCAGAAAGAGAATATCTTTATGAAAAAGGTCGTTATATATACCGAAAGAATAAACCGGTCTGTAACAGCGATATCTAATTAGCAGCTGGTTTTTCTACTTCTCGACCTTTATTATTACAAGAAAAAGGCGAAACGCTATACCGACATATACTCGTATGGTATGAGCGAACACAAAAACTTTCAGTACTTCCACACTTCATAATAGCGTGCAGGCGGCATTTCGTAGCCTAGTGCTACGATCAAGCTACAGCGCTACGACATTAAGTTTAGGTGCTACAAAAATATTTGAAAGTTGCTATTAAAATAATGAGTTAAATTTTAATAATAATGATCAAATAAAGGGCAAAACAAAGTTCAAATTAATTTCAAACTTTTTCATTAAGTGTCTCTGAGTGAAGTGTCTACTCGTAATTTTCAAACGCCTTGTTCGACGAGTTTTGAAGTAAATTAATAGAAGATTATAAAATTTAAGGATTTATTTCTTCTTGTGACACGTTTGAATAAATAAATAACACGTAAGTAAATTATTTAACTTCAATTAAAAAATTTTCGATAGCTTTGTGTTCATTAGGTATATACCATTACTTATATTACCACAGAATAAGGTTAGGAAAATGCGGTCACAAATAATAATTATTATACAGAAAAATCTAGTGAAGTTCTAGCTTTGACCGTGACAGGCGAACGATAACATCGCTTGACTACAGTCACGAAAGTTTTATAAACGGCACTGCAATGCAAACTTCGGTATAATTTACAAATAAATGAATTTACTTCGTAGTAATTGAGAATGCAAGATATGTATATGACGGCGCCAGCGATGGCTGAGCGGTAGTGCCGTCACAATGTTGATTAGGTGGTACAGGGTTCTTTCCGCAGATGGCGTAGAATAATAACGTAAACGTGGATTATAACTGTACGGCGACCTGAATAGGAATGTCGTCCCTGATACCGAAAACCCACTCTCTTAAATACGACTCTGTCCACGTGCCGCCATTACAATAACAACTGACATCTTGTTGTACTACCCTCGTACTACAATAATCAAATTAGCATCTTTATATTTCGCAATATCGTTTTCTACGACATATATATGACTTATTAAATGGAATATATTTTAAGATTTCAAATTTTTATTATATTTACTGCTTAGACATTATTTTATTGAATCCATTGAAATGCTTAGTTCAAAGCATTAATTTAAGGAAAAATCACTACGAAATTAGGAAGCCAAAGTTAAACTATACTCTTACCAAGTATTTAGTTATATTATCTGTTCTAGTGTACTTGATATAGTTATTAATTACTGCAAATAATTACCCTATTCTAGGTAATATTAAACAATTATCGATTGACTTACTCGTAGAAGTCATTTCGCCAAAGAGAAGGCCAAAGAAATCAATATCAGTCAATATTGTTATCGCGTGACAGCGTTCAGTTATAAGTTTAGAATTGTCCTTTAGTCACTCGTAATTGTTGGATTTTACTGGTTCATTATTTGATTTAACAGCGTGTTTATGAAAGTTTACTTTGGGTGTTAAAACTTGACTTATAGTGGAGCGCCTGGGGCGTTAAAAACCTTAAAACCTCGAACTTGAGCTAGAGTGAATGAAAAGTTAACCAATTTAAAAATTGTGATCTTGATTAAAAAAAAAGATAATTTACATAGTTCAAACAGTACCATCAGTTAGTAATCGGGGGAAAAAATGAAGGAAAAATTAATAAAAACTTAAAGAATTCATTTATTATGATGTTTAACAATATTCTTTGATATGAAATATTAATAATATGTCATTGGAGATTACATATAAAAGTAGTCATATTCCGGGTTATATGCGGCTTCATACTGGTATGTAATCTTATAAGGGTAAGATCGACTCCAAGCAGTACAAAGCCTGTTAAAATATCAAATCACTACACATAAACGAATTCAATGAAGAATTTGTCGGTGTTACTATTCAGAAAATCCTTGTCAAGTATCTCGTTGGAGAAGTTATTACTTAGGAGCATGGGAGGTCGATTTTTTTTTATATTTGTAAAGGCCGGCCACGCATTCGCCAGGCCAACTTGACGATTGTATTCACGGTAATCGCTTTCCATCAGGCGGGGTTTCGCTCAATTGGCTGTTATCCTTACTAATATTATAAATGCGAAAGTAACTCTGTCTTTCTGTCTGTCTGTCGCTAAAACTACTAAACCGATTAGAACGAAATTTGGTTCAAAGATAGTCTAAAGTCTGGGGAAATACATACAGGTTACTTTTTTTAAATCAATCTCCAAAAAGTTGCGCCGGGGTTGAAACTTACGCTTTCACGGCCAAACCACTGAACCGATTGTAATGAAATTTGGTACACAGATGGTCTAGAGCCTGTAATAAAACATAGGCTACTTTTTAACTGGAAAAAAGGGTTATAAAGGGGAAGGGGGTTAAAGTTTATGTGAAAGTCCACGCGGACGGAGTAACTAGTATAGCTAGTATTGTATATAGTTAGATACGAGTATAATCTTAGGATAGACGCACTATAAGCATGACACGTCTTTTATCGCCGATCTTTATTCAATAGTCACTCCTATAACAGTAAAGATGATTTTATCAATGAGTCAGCAAATACTTTGTTCATTACTTTACGAGTCGGTTATTGTTATCTATTCCTTTTAATTTGGTTTTAATCTATATTAATTTTCCCTACGGTTTCGGCCCCGTTGTTTCAATTCTCGTGGTAGTACTAGTATAAAGTATTAGGTAAATGTTAGGTACAGCCAAATCCATTGTTTTAACACTTTTAGACGGTGCCATCTAGTCCCGAGCTAAGCAGAGCATTAGAAATAAATGTTTATTTAGTAGTGCTTGGGGGCCATCCATAAAGTACGTCACACGAATTTTTGGACTTTTGAACCCCTCCCCCCGTCCTCGTCACAGGTTGTCACACACGTCGTCGTGACGTCACACATTTTTGAAATTTATGTATGTATTTAAAAATAAATTAAATTATTTACAATTTTTAAAAAATGAATTTTTAAAATTTTCAATCCACATCCAAACTTTGCGTTTCAGTATTTTAAATTTTAACATGTGACGTCACAAACGTATTGACCCCCATGCCCCTTGTCACACGATGTCACACTTCTGTGATACCCTCCCTCCCCATTAACGTATGACGTACTTTATGGATAGCCCCTTGCGTGAAAGATTAAGAAACATTCATAAATCCACACATCCAAACATTCTCATTAACTTTATAATACAGGATTTTCCTGAATAAAAAACATTCGACCAACTAATAACATCCATGATTGGACAAAGACCGCTGAACAACTCTTTCGGTTGGCTAACGACAGTGCCAAATATGAGGAGTTGATGGCAAGTATCCAGTAATGGAATGCAAAAGAAAAATAACACTGCTTCAGCCATGGACCATCCGCCGCTGCACAGAGTGGACGGAGATTTCCCTAAAGATTTTCAGTGTTTTCATTTCATAACACTGACTACAATATTTATTAGGAACACGCTGTGAAGTGTACTACGACTTGGGGTTCATCAAGAAGATAGTGTATCAGCATCAGCATCCTTAAAAAGCAGCAACTTAGCTTCATGAGTGTTCATGGACGGAAATGACCACTTTCCATATAGTGGCTCGCCTGTCCGTTTGTATGGATCAAACGAGCAGTAACAATTTGATATAAAAAATCCTTCTGAAATTCGAAATATTACCCAAAGCATATAGGAGTTTTATAAACAAAGGAAAACGGAATATACCTACGTGTTTCTTTTTCATAGAATAGGATAAGATCGATAAGTAATTTTAATAATGAAGCGATAAACGTGTACTTACTTGTGTATTTCGTTTCACTGCGCTATCCCAGCTATTCGCCATGTATTCCTTTAAAACAATAATTTATCGCCGATTTCGAGGTGGCTTTGTTTCCATTATTATGGAAATTTATTTCATCCATTGAATAGAAACGTTTTGAAGCGTTTATTTATCACGCAAACCTCGTTAGAAAATACTTGAAAGGCGAAATTATTTTGCTATTTATTTAAGCTGTGGTAAGATAATTGACAGAGTAATTACTTTTTAATTTTAAGAAGTAAACATGAGTAGTTATTATTAATTACAAAGTTGATAATAAATGCATCAGAAATTTTTTTAAGAATGTTAATCGAATAATTAATATAAAGAAAACATAATTATAATATGTTATAATTAATTTCACACATAAAATGGTCTATTATATTTTAATAGGTATTTTTATTTATTGTTAGTCGTGCGGTTTCTCTATTATCCATTTAAACCCGCGGTTTCTTTAATAAAAAGGCTATAACGGGGGTTAATGACCACTGTATATATGAGTTTAGAGTGAGTATATAACCACGTCATCATTTGTAAATACATTTAGCTTCACAATTAAACTGTTTGTTCCACGCTCTATGGAAATTATATATTTGCAATCCTCAAAGGCTCTCCATATTGTTATTGTATTTAATAGGCACGTATTCTACGCTATACGCGACTGCTCTTTTGTATGACGACGAATTTTCAAAGAATCCCGCTCGTTCCTCAAAGAATTTCTCTGAGCAAACTTTAATGATGTATGCATACTTCGAAAAACATTTTCGATGCTTTATTCTGGAAGAATATAAAATTTACATCACATTGTTTAGTAAATTGGGTTATTAAGAGTTCATTTCATATCAAGTTCATTTTGCGATTGAAACTAAAGTGTGCAGAAGTGTATTTAAAATTGTATAGAATTATTTACAATCATTGTTAAAACTCTTATTATGCGTTTCTATATTAAGCTCACGTGTACTTTGTACTTATTTACTTTATATGGATGCAACCTTATGGAAACTGTAAATATGGTCTCATACACAATAAATAAATAAATAATAAATATTTTCAGGACATTTATACACAGCGCCATCTAGTTCCAAGCTAAGCCGAAGCTTGTGTTATGGCAACTAGATAACGGATTAAATTACATGTACATTACTTTTCTTTTGTAAATACATACATACAATACACATCAACACCCAGACCCCAGAAAAATACAAATGTAAATTACAAATATATTTTTCCGGTGTGGGAATCGAACCCACGACCCTTCGCTCAGAAGGCAGGTGTATTACCTACTGCGCCATGCGGTCGTCAAATGACTCAATTATTATATTAACGAACATTCTGTAGCAGCTTTAGCAAATGTTGCATATCTCAAAGGCTTTGCGCGCTTATTTCGTCCCTATGAAGATATCACAAGATCGTAATCCTAGTAACGATTTCTTCATTTCTTTGACCTTTATAGCGTCTAGGCATTCAATAAAGGGTCATGTGTTATCCACAGCAGCCTTACAGCAATATGTGTCAGACGCGCGTGGTGCCATGTGTTAGCGCGGTAGTTAATCTACTTAATGAATTTTCATAGACAGCCTTGGCTCACATTGAATCTATTTGCGACACGTGACGTATGCTGTAAGTTTTATAACGTTTTTGTTTTAGTAATAGCTTTGATAGTGTTTTTTACATTTGTAAAATGGGCAGATGGAATGACTTTCAATTGACTACAAAAATAAATCTCGACGACTTGATTTTGTAGATTTTTCATTATACGAAAGTTGATGTTTCCCATGTAGATTATTCCATTCGAATATGGATCCGATCTGCCAATAGCATCCGTGACAAAACACGTCTCTCATTATTCATTAATTTTTCTGTTTTTTTTTTATATATTTTCGCATACCAACAATGAGTCAAAAATTTTATAACATAATTAAATTATACGACGACAAAGTCAATTTAATAATAACATATTTTATGATACAGACTTTGAGCTTAATAAAACAATGCGAGAAGAATTCCGTAGGTCCCATCGCCAAAGTCTAATCAAAAATTTACCTCCAAATTATCCATTTGGATTCCTAACACAATAGATTCTTGCAATTGTTAGCTCAACAGAAGCTCGATATAGACACACAGTTAATTATTCAATCCCAAGTCCGTCAGAACTTGGTACAAAAACTTTTATCCGTCTGACAGCGTAATGACTATTTACATTCTATTGTTCGTGCCTCGTATTCTCAAATGCGTATCGCTTTTATGGCAACTTATGGCGAAATTTTGCCCTAATGCGCCATTTTGTTGCGTCATATTATTGGTTGTTATGTGTGGCATATAATTGTATTTTTTCATTATAATAAAATTTATATCAAAAATTTTCTGATAAACGATTGCAAGGAGAAACTTAAAAATGTGAGGAATAGGTATATATATTGAAAGTTTTAGTAGATACGAATGTCAGATATTATATTACGTATATTATTCTAGAAATGAGTGGATTACGTAATTGTAATACATTATGTAAATAATTCCGTCAGCATCCAGCAATTGTTTTTTTTCTCAAATTTTAAAGATACGAAAGATTTTAAGAAACACTATAAGATATTCTCTTTATTTGAAATTGCTGTCTCGAACAGTCTATGTAATAAATGTATTAAATTCCTTCATTACGTAATTTAACAAAAAAAAATTCCTGGTACAATTACTGTATTTAGAAGAGCACTCTACGCTCAAAATTAGTGACTAAAAACTCGTAAAACTCACCCAATACTACACATTTCCTTATAATGAAAACAAATGGTTGTTAGTTTTGATCCGGCTCATTCACGTATCTGTTCAATGTAGTAATATAGTTCTAAGCTCACGTACATTGTCCAGCCGTTAGCCTTTGCTGGATTCTACTCAGTGTAGTGACTCGTAGTGCTTTCTATATTTCAGTACATTTATTCTTCCAACACGAAGAAAGGCCGCCAAGGTTAGTCCGGCTTACGGAAGGTTTGACTTTACGATTTCACTATGTGATACAATTTTAAATGTGAGTTTTATATAGCTGACATTTTCTTTGGAATTGATATAATAATTTGTTTTGGTAAACTTTAATTTATTTTATTTGGTTAATATAAAACTTTTGTGTACGGTATATAGTGCAATTCATTTGTTAGTTAGTTGCGGTACATTAAAATATTTTCCTCTGAGAGAAACATCAATAATTCATAACAAAATTTTCTCATGTTGCTATTAGTGAACTGAGCGACACTCTAAATAGAAACAAAACAAAAATGGAATTTGGAAAAACAAACGTATTTCTATTCCATTTTAGATGAATGACCGCTGTGCGAATAAATTATCCGCGATATCTCAGTGGCTTTGTTTTCATTATCATGTAAATTTATATAAGCCGATGAATAGAAACGTTCGGAGCCGTTTATTTATCGTACTTAAATTACATTAGGAAATAATAGATTTACTATTGAATATTTATTGTAAGCGTAGATGCTAAATACATTTAAAATAGTAACACAATCTGCATAGAATGAATGTCTTATATAAATTATCGTCTTCAAGGAATTTCCTATCCAGCGGTGAAAACCGCACTGAAATCCGTTTTGTGGTTAAAGATACGTTGAAAGCTTTACAGACGTAGAGGACGATTGAAACGACTTGAATACAGTTTGTACTTGTAGCGTTACCTTTATATTAATCCAAGCTAAAATTAACCGAAGCCAATCTGTCAAACATATATGTACAGGGTTTAGGAGACTTACTCCCGATAACTGGAACAGTCTTTTGTATCCCCATGACCATAGTTCAGTGCATTTAACTTTTTGTCAAAGTTATTTGATGTATTAAATTTAGTTCCTATTACCTGAGCAGTAATGGATACCTAAGCGCCTAGAACGTGGCGCGCGCCTTACCGGTACATTGACCTCCAGCGCCGAATTGTTTAAAATACATTTATGTATTTACATTTTATTGTTTCTTGACTTTATTAAGTTAATTTAAAAAAATTACTACACTACTATTATAGTACACTTAACTGATCTGAATAGTAAAAAATATAGTATGGCCAAAATTGATTTACGTTTTTAATCATTATACCTATATCTTCAGAATTATTGTTGATGTCAGACGTTGTCTGACATCTCCAAATTTTAGGAAGTAAGACTTTGTGTGGAACAGTGCAAATGTACTTCAAACTAGTGTAACTAATTTATAAATTTGAGAATGCAAACCTTTACGAAATTATGCAGAATAATGTCGTGCCCAGCAGACAGCTAGTATCACAGACGTTTCTAGCAAATATTTGCAGTTAGCGTCGAAAATGTTTACTCTCGTTAATCTTTTGACACCGTACTGAAACAGTTATTGTGTCTTGAGCTTTAATGTCTGTATTTGGGTCGGAATAAATCAGGGAATTTAATGCTATAAATTATACTTGATAAGAATGAACTGGAGTGAATGAGTAATTTCGATTTGTTTTCGTTGCGTGGGTTAGATGTTTGATGAAATAATCATTTTAGGGTTATGAAAATTCATATGATTCAATATATATCTTTATACAATGTCATTGCAAATTTAACAAATGGTTTCCTTAGTACTATAAGAACATATAACATATTGTAATCAAGAAATTCGAGTCATACTCTTCGATTAATTAGTCGTAGCAGTTATATAAAACTTGTGTTACCTCCTGTTTCATGTTTTCCATGACTTTATTAGATATTTAAACACACATAAGCTCCCATTTTAGGAGCGTCCTAACGGTCAGATGTTACGTAACACAGGAAAACATATTACAAGGAGCTAAAATTAACATACCTCAAAGCTGACGTTAACATTTCTTGATGAAACCTTTACAAGTTGTGGGAGAATATAACATGTTTATTTTAATATTTAATAACATACATTGAGCCACAACAATAAAATTATATTAAATAGATATGTTAGCGTGAAAAATTATGAAGACCCAAAAACATCCTAATTGGGACGTCTTACTTTTAGGTGATTGGTTGCCGATGCATTCACGCGCAACTGACAAAACTAACTATTTCTTTTATTCTGGTTAGTTTTAACATTTATCTCTTTTCTATCGTTTTGACTTGTATGTATGTGTGCCGCTGCTGTGCGGAACACTTTTTACGGTTGATTTGTATGGGTATAACATATAGATATTATACCCATACAAATCATTGGGCTACAAAAATATATTACCATATTTAAAATGAAATATTATTTTTAGGCTTCAAAATTTCATTGGTTGAATTCTTGTTTCTAGAATGTTGATAATTGGCAATGATGATTACGTCTTGTTGTCACGATATTTTTTATAACATATTTCTAGAATATTAACTTGTTTTGTAATTAAAAGCATTAAACTTACACATAATAAAAAACCATAACATCAACCATAATATAGTAGTAGGGTTTCTACTAGAAATTATCAACGCTGTCCTCTATCAAAATTTTAATAAAGCAAGAATGCAATCTAGCCTCTGGCAAGGAAGTCGCAAGCTTTGCAAAGCTTAGCAGCAATTTGCGTTGTTATTTATTAAGTTTCATTATTTTATTCGGCGATGGATACACTGATGATGCAATGTAAAATGTCGAGAGTTTGATTTATCGACACTCGACATTGTGTCACTGGCACACGACTGTATCAAATTAACTGAGCGCACGAAATTGGCGGAAATAACATTGTTCGATCATCAAGTATTTTTGTCATTTGACATGAAATCGGAGTTATGTAATGGTTGATTTATAATAAATTATATGAAATGTTATATAACTTATCAATGGATAGCGTTGTGTTTTTTATCCATGTTGTATGGGTTAAAGAATAGTGGGCTTTAGCTGACCTTATTGTTTGCTTTTCTAATGCAACGGGTGTGGGGTTGACTGGTGAATTGACGGACGTTGTCTTTTACAGCCTTCACGGAATAAGAATCACCTGAATAATAAGAATAAAATTGCATAAGATCGACATTTGTTTAATTATTCACAATTGCGATGATATAACCTTCTTTTGAAGGGTTCTCGCTCAAAAGTCGAACCATTAACTGGTCGGCCATTAGGACCCAATGGTAAGACGTAGAGAAGTTGTATATGAAAAGTCACGAATTCACGATTCGAACTCGGTTCATTAGAAGCGTTTGCTCTTATAACGTAACATTATAAAATCTATTTTATTCGCCTATTACAACTGATTTGAAATATGTAACGTGAATTTACTGCAAATATAATTTTGAAGCCGCTGCCAAATGACCATTTCGAATTTAATTCCATTTTGCAGTTACAGCACGTGTATGTACATTACACTTCTGTATTGTAAATAATAGCATGCCACAGCGTTGTTCAATTTAATGGTAAATTCGTTAAACTGTTTTACTTAACGACCATAAAAAACAATCCCTACATTTTTTGCGCCTCATATCGCGTTTAGGCTCGGCTTAAGAGGGATTTCTTTTATCATAAACATGGCTCGGTAACGATTTGAAAGAAATGAGTACAACGCAATGTACGGAAAATGTATACGTATTAACGCTAGAATATTTTATGACCCGCATTTTTTAAGGGTAATTCAGTCGGTTTTTTTTTAAGAGAAAATCAAAAAAGGATAGTACCTAAACAATATTTTAAAAGCATGATATACCTATTCAATTCTCCATTTTTAACCGAATTACTTACGGCTTATTAACAAAAATATAATATACTGTTCAACGGTAATTGTTATTACCTTAACCTACTTTAACTGGACTTCAATTTAAATGCAAATTTAAATTTTTATTCCTCACGTGATTACAATTGAAACTCAATATACACAGTATTTGGCGTGTTTCTGTGCGTTTACATAAATGGGGTCATTATTTATGTTCATTTCGAGTTAACAGTGTTGATAAATTGTCAACTTTTTAATTGAAATACTTGTAATGACACTCATGTGACGAGGGTATGTTGTTTATAGCCTGAGTTTAAATTAAAATAAAAATATTACAGGGATTTCAAATAATGCTCACGAATGCTAACCCATAAAGTACTGGGCAAATTTTTATGTCTTTCAGTAACGTACGGTTTACGAGGGATAAAATTAATTTAGGTGCCGTGTTAAATGTTCCATGCGATTATTATATTTTCAAAGGATTAACTGTGTTTATTTTTCAGCTTGTGTTTGTTGAATGTCATTGATTGTTAATTAGAAGAATAATTTGCTTAAAAAGTCAGTAGTAGAAATACATGATTCCTCGACAAAACGCAAGCAAACTGAGCGCGTAACATTCCTATCACACCAAACAAACGACCTGATGATCTTGAAGACCTGAACCGATTTCCACCAAACATGGAACCACCATAAGAATACTCTCGACGGATATAGATTTCCAACAAAAAAAAACCGCATTCAAATCGGATCATCCATTTGGGAGCTACGTTGCCTCAGACCGACACATACACACACAGACACGTCAAATTTATAACACCGTCGTTTTTGCGTAGGGTTCAAAAATGATTTACATATTTATATACAGGATTGATGCGACATATGGGCATTGAATTAAACCACGTATATAAAACGTACCTAATACTACTGTCGAATAATTCAATTTTTTTTTACATCAAAAATAAAAAAGTTTTTTTTTCGAACAAAGTAAATAGTTTATTAATCATCTCCATATGAAATCACCATTAATTATAAATATTTACACTGACCTTGTGTAACCTGTGCTCAATGCGGCAATGTCGCAGAATTTTTTCTTAAGATACCGCCGACAAGCTTCAATAATATTTGATTACATTACGTGTTTAAAGTTTCATCTCACCCGCACAATATTGATACGTTATTTATATTAGTAAATGTGTAGTTATAGCACGACGTCGTAATTTTCTTTAATAATTTAATTACAACGATTTACAATATTAACTGTTTAGTTTATGAAATGCGATCTTTTATTTAATTTATAGTGTTCACATCGGTAGGATACACTTCACCCGATACCTAATCGAAACCACATTTAATATTACATAATCGATACCATACCATTGTACTGTTTCCTTTTTTAATCTATTGACAAAATACCATACTAGTACATTTAATTATTCTACCACTGTCCACAATAAAAAACCTCGAATAATCTCACAATATGTATCCAATCACAAAAATTAATATTAAACTGCCACAAATTTATCCTAAAACACTAATCACTACGGTATAAGGAGTGTGCTTCACATTTCACAACAATAATAAAGCGCGGGCGCATCTCGTTGCGTAACGTCCATCCCGAATCGATGACATATTTGCACTAATAAAAATTTGTTTTTTCTACCCGGTGACCTATTTATCAGGGGGCACGGCAGTGCCCCCACCAAGTCGAGCAAAAAAGCGGCACGGCCGTACCATCCTTTTCTCGAAGCAACTCAGGCCATTTTCGACCCCCTGTAACTTCGTTGTGGATAAAACTAGAATGCTGAATTTTCATTAACCATGCAGACATTATAAGTACTCGCTATATTTAAAATTTCATTCAATTTCAACCAGTAGTTTAAGAATTACAACGGGTCAAAGTTCTTAATTTTGTTTAATTTTGTCACTCACTGACTGACTGACTGACTGACTGACTCACCGATCATCAAAAGTCTAAGGCACTTCTAGCAGACTTAGAAACTTCAAATTTTGCACCAAGATAGATTATAAGGCACATATAAAGGAAAAATTATAAAAACATAAAAAAATAAT
>JADANM010005714.1:6404503-6435360 GCA_026213755.1 Eurema hecabe
GGACTATTAACTCCATCTAGTTGAACTTATCGCAAATCTTAAGGCAGAGATCACTAAACACAGATTAGTTAATTACGCCATCTACTGATTATAGATCTGAACTACATAAGCAACGTACAATTTGCGAACATCTATAGATCAACATTATAATAAAAAATCGATAGAGGGCACTACTAGTATAATTAACCCGTCTACAATGGAAGACATATTAAAATTGCTAAACAAAATGCAAAATGAACTGGCTGAACATAAAACACTGATCTCTGAAAGTGCAACTAAGGTTACAGAAAATGTTACTATTAATATAAACCAAATTATTGAAGAAAAATTTCGGAACTATAATCAAAAGTATGAAAACTTAAAAGAAAGAGTGGAGAACCAAGAGATAAGGCTACATTATTTAGAAAAACAAGCCCGAGAACGAAATTTAGTCTTTTTTGGAATAGAAGAAGACGAAAAATCGTATGAAAATCTTGAGAACAAGATAATAAATTTTATCCAAAAATATTTTTCCATAAATATAGATAAACACCATATCCAATCTTTAAGAAGAATAGGAAAAAGGGGAACGTGTCCCCGTCCAATCACTATAGCATTCACAACCCTCGGCACAAAAATTTCAATTTTAAGAAACAAAAAGAAATTAAACGGAACTGGATATTACATAAAAGAAGATTTTCCGCAAAGAGTCTTGGAAAAGAGAAAGGAATTGCAGGCGCAAGCAAAGATTGAAATAGAGAAGGGAAATAAGGCGTTTATCAAATACGATAAACTCGTAGTATTGAAGCAAAACTCTAACTACAAACCTGGTAACAACAAAAGAACCATCTCGAATTCCCCAGAAAGCAATATACAAGCAGGAAACGACCCGAAAAAACATCAAACAACTAGAAGAAATAAAACATACACTACACATACTACCCAAAGATCATCTAGTTTTTCAGAAGGAGTATCGAACCCTGGAATCTTAAACTTTCTCGAGAACAAAAGCTCTAAAACCACATCTAATCTAAAAAACAATAACAACAAAAATAATTAGCAACTAGCACGAAGGCTTCCCCCGAATAAAAATAAAAATAACGCACCAAATCATTCACAGCACAAACCATATTTCCCAATACAACCGGTCATTGCGGGAAATTACGACCATAACCCTCCAAGGAACAATATAACATCCAAACTGAACTCTACCGATAAAAACACAGCCACTCGTTTATACATAGCCACATATAACGTACGAACCCTATCATCTTATGAAAGGTTACTCGAATTGGAACAAGCTTTAAAAGGAATAAAATATGATGTAATAGGGCTGTCGGAAACGAGGCGAATGGGCAACAAAATAGAGGAATATAAAAACTACATACTCTGCCATATTGGACAAACACCAGGTAAACACGGGGTTGGTTTCTTAATAAATAAATCTATGAAACCATCCATAGAAAACTTTGTAGGTTGGTCTGAGCGTGTAGGTTCATTAAACCTCAGTATCAATAACTTCAAGCTCTCTATAATACAAGCATATGCTCCAACGGAAGCGGCAAAGGAAGTTGAAATCGATCATTTCTACACGACAATTAACAGAGCTATAGAGACATCGCACAAAACCTTCATTTTAATGGGCGACTTTAACGCAAAAATTGGCGAGACCAGACAAGAAGAATACCTAGTTGTAAAGAAATATGGCTATGGTAAAAGAAATGCAAGAGGTCAACGTCTGGTGGATTTTGCCCTCGAAAACAACTTAACTATTATCAACACCTGCTTCAAGAAGAAAGATAGCCGCAGATGGACCTGGCAATTCCCTAATGGTATAAATAAAAACGAAATAGACTACATAATAAGTAACTGCCCAAAAATATTCCATGACATCGGAACTTTGAATATTAATTACCCCTCAGACCACAGACCTGTGAGAGCCATTATTAATATTAAAAGACAAAAAATATGCAGAGCAAAATTCAACACGAAAAACAAAAACCCCCTAACCAGCGAAGAAGAGATAAAAAAATACAGTGAAACATTATCATCCTTTCTGTCCGACTGGCACGATTCCACTCTTGAAGAAGGAGCAATATCAGTACAATCAAACTACGACAAAATTGTAGATATTATCAATCAAAGTCTTCTTAACAGTAATATAAAATCTCTAGCCTCGAAATATCACAAAATTCTATCATCACGTACGCTATCGCTTATAGAGAGAAGGCAAGAATTACAAAAAAATAAAGCAAAGACCAGAACAATGAAAAAAGAATTAGCAGCCTTGTACAAACTGATCAATAGATACATTAGAAGAGATTACTCAAAACATAGACAAGATATCATAGAAAAACATATAACACAGTCTGGAAGCACAAAAAAGGGTATAAAGAGCTCAGAAATCACAAGCAGTGGATAGAAAGTCTGAAAAAAAGCACAAAACACTTTATACAACCGTAAAGACCTTATGAAAGTTACAACTGAATTTTATACGAAATTATATTCAAGCACATATGAAATACGCGAAATCGTTAGTCCTTATAAAAACAAGGCAAACATAGACACAAAAAACATTGAACCAATGAGTGAAACGGAAATTCTCGAAGGGATAAAAAAGCTTAAAACAGATAAAAGCCCAGGCGCTGATTACATTCCAAACGAGGCCTTAAAAGCGGCTCAGACCATATTATCCAAACCCCTCACAAGTTTGTTTAATCGTATTTTAGAAAAAGGAGAGACGCCGAGTCAATGGTCAGAATCCAGCATAACACTTATATATAAAAAGGGTGATCCTAAGGATATTGCGAACTACAGACCAATAAGCTTACTACCATGCATTTACAAACTATTCTCCTCGATCATTAATCAAAGGTTAAACTCAACACTTGAGGCAAAACAACCAGTTGAACAAGCCGGTTTCAGGAAAGGTTTTTCAACTATCGATCATATTCACACACTGGAGCTGTTAATTGAGAAATACCGAGAAAATAGACGGTCACTTTACATTGCATACATTGACTACAAAAAAGCTTTTGATACTGTGTCACACGACATAATATGGGAAGCTCTATCAAAGCAAGGAGTAGAAAAAGAATACATACAAGTTCTAAGAAGCATTTACAAAAATAACAAGAGTAGAGTTCAACTTGAAACCACCGGTCCATGGTTCCCAGTGAAAAGAGGCGTAAGACAAGGCGACCCTCTATCCCCAAAGCTTTTTATAGCTACACTTGAGCTTATTATCAGCGGACTTAGATGGATGGAATATGGCATAAAGATTGAAGGGAATCACCTAAGCCATCTGCGTTTCGCAGATGACCTAGTGCTATTATCAGAGTCAGGCCACCAATTACAATCGATGATAGAGTCATTAAATGTAGCCAGCAAGACAGCAGGGTTAGAAATGAACCTCGAGAAGACAATGCTTATGACCAATAGCTCAAGGATCCCCATTTCAGTTGGAGACGTCCCTCTCAAGTACACAGATAAATATATTTACCTTGGTAAACAAATTAGTTTTGACCATGGAAACAACGATTGGGAGGTGGAACGTAGAATCCAGCTGACGTGGAACAAATACTGGGGCCTTAAGGAAATATTTAAAAGCAGTATGTCCACAAATGTAAAAACAAAAGTCATGAACTCTTGCTTACTTCCATGTTTAACATACGCTTGCCAAACATGGAAATATACCCAAAGGTTAAAAAGTAAGGTAATAACGTGTCAGCGAGGAATGGAGCGCAACATGCTTAACATCAGAAAAATTGATAAAATTCGACACACAAAGATCAGAGAGGTATCGAAAGCTGCTGATGCCCTTACAGTAGCTCTATCACAGAAATGGAAGTGGGCTGGACATGTATCCCGAATGCAAGACCAGAGATGGACAAAAAAGACTACAATATGGAAAGGCCCTGACGGAAAGAGAAAACAAGGCAGGCCATATGCTAGATGGGACGACGACATAACAAAAATAGCTGGAAAAAACTGGCTTCAGATAGCACAATCTAAGGAAGACTGGAAATCTTTGGAGGAGGCCTTCACCCGACAAGGGATCCCTGCAGATACAAGTTGAGAAAAAGGATTTAGATAAGGATATTTTTATATAGCATAAACTTAATTTGTACTGTACTGGAATAAAAGGCTTTTTTATTTTATTTTATTTTTATTATTTTAAGTCAGATTATTATTTGTCCCAAACCGTTTAAAATATCCATTTTAAAATATTGAATATTCGTTTAGTTCAAAATGACGTCTAACGTTGAAAGTCCATACATATGTAAGTGCATGGATAAAGTAACCGCAGTCGATCGTGTGCCGAAGTTATTTATTGTTACATCCGACCGACTGACTCCGGAAATTGTGTCGGTTTGATCCGCTCTCAACTTCTACTTAACAGTTATTTTGTTTTCAATTTGGACTTTGTCTTCGCCAGGTATCGATAGATTCGGTTCATTATTATTTGGGAGTCCTACCTCTAGGCGGCTGTGAAGGTTTTTTTTGCTTCGCTGAAATAGATACAGATAGACCCAATGTAGGTTTATTTATTTATTACATTTTATTGTACATTACAATTAAAAGAAAAGAAAAAAAGACACAAAAAATTAACGTACAAAAGGCGACCTTATTGCTAACAAGCAATCGCTACTAGGCAACCTAAATGGTACGGACATGGAAGTGATAAAGATATATTCATTAATATAATAAACATAAAATGTAAAACAATACATACGTACAGTGAACATATTACATAAATTACATGAATATACTAACCAGTAATCATAATATTATAGTTGAGATGAGTTAAAACTGAAATAAGCGAACACGATTGAGTTATAGATATTTGAAGAATTATATTATAACCAGCGACTTTTTTAAAATGTTTGAATAAATAACATCTTAATATTTATGAAACATTAACAAATTATAGTAAATATATTTACATTTAATGCAATGACTACTTGCATTACTTAAGGTCTTATGACCATTATATCATTGTAAGAGCTGTATCCAGTACACGGTGTTGTACAATTTACGTAACATTACAACACTACAACAAAAATAGAAATTCATTGGCAAAATAAAGAATATTTTTGTATGCTTCTTATTCTCAAATATTTAAATTTTCTATGAAAGTTTTCAAAAGATATAAATAATGTTTATCGCGATGAGTTAATGTGGAGTAGATAAGTATTAGTTAACCCCCAGATCTGGGATTAAAATGTATTAAACTTTGCATAACTTTCAATTAGACTCTTAATTTTATATAGTAACTAATTTACACTTATATTATGAAGAGTAAAGTGGGTTACGTTGTAGAGATGATGTCTAGAGTATGTTGTATCTTTAATTTTGAACAGGACATAGCATACACAACTTGTCCAGATAAAGTTTAAATTGAAGTCCAGTGCAGTACAAATTTACTTTAGCTAGGTTTCAATACTGAAAGTTGATGTATAAACTTTATTTTCTGTCGAGCGACACGCAATTGAGTTTGATTTGATTCATTCTAACTATTGTAATAAAAGATTGAAGTAAATTATGTAGTACATTTAACAGCCTGCACGAAAATATACTTTTAATTCGACTGTATTTTTTAATGTGTATTGCCTTAGAATAAGTTATTACAAGGGCGTTCATGAGAAAACCGTATTTACAAAAGAATTCAATTGTTTTTTGTTTAAAATTATTAAAGAATGTAAGTTATGAATTGTATTTTATGAGTTGAATGAGTAGAGAGACATACCAACACTTTGGTTTTCCTATCTTTGATATTAATATTATTACGACTTAGTCATAGTGCGTATCATTCACATAATATCTTGCTTTAGTGCTCCTTTCGGGCTATCTGGAATACTAGCTATCTTATGGACACTTGGAACTGCAAAACATAGCAATAGTGTCGGTCTATAAATTGAACCATTAAAATGATTTTTGGCTTGAATCTATAAGATGATATATTTGCTCTAGGTTGTTCGTGCATCCGTTTCTCGGGTGCGGCGGGCAAGGAGCGCGGCACGTTCAGCAGCCCGGACTACCCGCGGCCGTACCCGCGCGCGCTCTGCCTGCTCTACACCTTCGTGGCGCAGCCGCACCAGATCGTCGAGCTCGTCTTCACCGACTTCGACGTCTATAAGGAGCACCTCGAGTAAGCAACATCCATTCAAAATCAGTCATCGTAACAGCCAAAGGCAAGGGCAATCTTCAATTTTAACAAGCCATACTAATGACAGTCGAGAAGTAGAATGCAACAATTTAATTAAGACCTATTAAGCTGTCATATTTTTACGAATATATTATTTATATTTTTAATCCTAACCTTTCATTTTTACTGGTATGAAAATCAACATTGCCATCAACTTCATGAGGAAACAAATTTCATTTCGACAAACAGGGTATTACGGTTAATTTCAAGTGTAATTTATCTTCGATATAGCAAAAAGCTAATCACTGGCATGACATCCGAACTTCGATACCCGAGATTACACAAGTTAGCCACTTGCGAGCCGACTTATTACTTACGTGACGACGTGATATTAATTTGCTAACTTTCTTTTCAACTTTAATTGGAATGTATCAAGAAGTTAGCTGAATGGGTGCTTGATGTTATATTTTAAGAGGAAATGCGTGTTCTAGACTTTGTGAATATTTTTATAAGCACGTTTTGACTAACCAACCGTAGGAATACATATATGTAATACTATTATTAAGATTGAAATAAAATTGTTTGCTTGGTGTTTGAACGAAATAATCAACAACATAAATTAATAATTTTAATTTACAAACTTAAAAAGCAAATGAAAATTATTTTTCTATAAAGAATCTTTTTTACAATCATTTACTAACAATATTACATCTCCATTTAAAACTAATTTAAATAGAACATACAAGATCGTAACACATTCCAGGAATTGAATAGCTGTAATAATTAGTTTTTGTCACAACTTCACGAATTCATATTGCTATTTCACCCTGCCACTAAATGTTTTTCTGAGCCACGTTTACGCGTATGTATTTAAAATGTTTATAAAGTTTTCTATTGATATACTTATGACCTCAATTTATGATTTAATAATAATCGATTTCAATATTTCTCAAAATGAAAATTCAGCAGGCTAAGAGACGGGTAAAAACGTAGCCAAATTTATGGTTTTACATCAACCTTAAGATTTCGGTAACGTCTTAATTATTACTTTTCGAAGATGTTTCGACTTTTAGGTCAACGAGTTTTTCCGTTTCATTTCCCACCCATTTGGCAATGAAATCGAGTGAATTCATTTAAGGGATTATTTATTTCTAGTAATTGTATCGTTTTTTATGTTTTACTACCCGTGACGTATAATCTTTTCAATAAAAAGTCGTAACTTAGATGTAGTTTTATCTAAAAGCTCTCATCTAAGCTTATAAAATCACGTCCACAGATAATTAATTTATAATCTGTTACTAAGCTGTAGATTTATTATTAAGATAATTATTATAAAATTAATATGTTCTAACAACGGTTAAAAATTACATTTATTTTTTTAATAAGTGTCATTTTCACATTACATACAACTCAAAAACGGCTTCACCAACTTAAATGAGCCTTAATTTGTTAGATACGTCTCCGTCCTAAAGTGAATAATACCTTTATAAAACAATTAAAATCGTAAAATGAAAATAATATATAGCAATCAACTAATGTATTTCTATAACAGTGTTACTAATGTTTGTATTTATCTTTAGATAATCGTATAAACGGTCCTATTATAGTCGTATTAAAATAGCCTTACAACAATCGCATTTAAACAAAAGGATTAAAGTCAATTAACATAAAACCGCCCAAGTGGTAAAGCAGTTCGGTTCAATGCCCTTTGTACAGTAATGTTTATTCCATTCATGCCTTTGAATATAATATTCTCAATGAATTAGGTCAGAAGTGTTTGATCGCAATTGAGATTGAGATCGTGACGTCGCATACGCTTACATATTTGTTACAAACGTTATTACAGCCAACCTGTATGTTAAAATGATGTTTGCATGTATATTAAGCTTTTGGCTGTCATAGGGATTTAATATTATCATTCGTATGTATGACGTCAGTCTGTATTTGTATATACAACTTTGAATTAATTTTTTTTGGTTTACTTTTTCAAATAGGATTAATAAATATGACTGGGGAATAAAACAACGTTTATATGTGTTTTTTATCAAAGCCTTCTCAGTAAAAATATTTATGATTTCAATGTATGAAGTCATTTTACATCCTCCGACCTATATATAACATTGCATAATAGATTTATAGAGTACACTGAAGAATACTTTTAAAGTAGTTATTACTTTACCAAATAAATATTTAAAGAAAGCAAGGATATATCTCCATATCACCAGAGCTACAATATTAAAGTTTAATTGTAATAAATGTAGCTATTGCTTTATACAAAAATACGTCGCTTAATGTACTTTAATTTGCGTCAACAAACAGACTAGTGATGTAGAGTGTAAATGTATCAAAGAGTCCTTTGGGTACAATTTTTCGTGACCCGAAAACACGATTCGTGATAAGTTCTCCTGCATTCCCGAATCTCCTATTCAAACTTTGTATCTGCGCAAAATATATTGTATTTTTTCGTTCATAATTTATGTAAAATACACAACAGATGTTATAGTTAGATTTTTCGTAATATACGCTAGGTATGCGAGCGGTTTTTCCTGAGTAACACCTGAGAGAATTAACTTCGAATGTTTAAACCACTCTGATATAATAATATATCAGAATTGATAAAACATTATTGATTAAATTTTAAATCATAAAAATATATGCCTTCAAAATCGTTGGTATCGGTATTTCAATTAATTTGACTTGTGTATGGACTTGCTTTTGCTTTGCTTCAAATATTTAATAGATTAATTGTAACATATTTCATTCAAAAAGTACCTATTTCGTGTATAGAAAGTTATTAAGAATTTGCTACAATAATATAACCATAGAGATGATTTAATATTAAGTATATAATAATTATAATTCACGTTCAGATAACATGTAATAGCACGAGTTATTTTTAAGAACAAAAAATAATCAGTATTATGAAGTTTAATTTACCCGTTATTAAACCGCCTCGGCGAGATCGCGACGTTCACTTCGTTGGAACAAATCAAACAGAGCTTGAACACACACTAATAAAGCCACATAATGATCATTCGAGTTTCGTGCAAATAAAATAAAAGAATTCCCCTCGTTAAAAGTTATCCAGTTACTTCAGGTTTATAATGAATAAATCCACTTTATATGTCAACTTTACCTTTGAACAAAGAGAGACACTTCAGAGTTAACTTTAATAATAATGTCTTATATATTTATTTAAAAACATTTTCGTCGTTTTTTCAGTCTCTAAGTTTAGACTAGTTGAAGAAATTACCAGATATTTAAAAGACAAATAAAATCCAAACGCAAACATTTCAAAGAGTTATTTCACACTCTTCAGAGAATATCTTATATTGTTTGAACAGTTAATTACTAAAGAATTTATATGTAACATTCCTGTTGTTGTTTTTACAATTTAACTTGTGTATTAAATTCATTACAGACCAACAAAATAAACATTATGTGATATAAATTTTCGTAACGCCAGTTTAACAGTGCGTTAAGTATCCATTTTTACGCTTAAATAGCGATGTTTTAAAATAAAATCCCCACACACAGTCTTTATGCAAATATATTGTTTGCATACTCGGATGTTTTCGTAAAGCTTTTTAAGTCCCACTGCACATAAAGCTACTGCAGTAATCATTCGACTATCCTGTATTATGCAAACAGTGAAATTGATTTATATTACAAAATATCTGTATCTGATATTCTTATATAGACATTAGGCTTCTCTGTTTTTTCTTCAGCGTAGAGTTTTCGGCTGTTCAAGAGTAATTTTGAAAACTCTTGAAACTTGAAACTTATATAAAGACTCATTATTTTTACAGTTTTCAAATATTTTTTGTTGAATCTCTAATTTACCTTGTATGACTTTTTTGTATACGAAATATGTAGAAACGTAACTATAGAAAGATGACACGAATTACGGTTTTTGCGATAAAATTTATGGTCAAAACGTTATTGGAAAACACTATCCTTCCGTTTAGTAAAGTTGAATGCTCAAACGCAAATGTAGGAACAATATAAATCTCTTAAATCTTTCGTCTAATAAAAAGCCATGCAGCTGACGCAAGTTCAATCGCTGTAATAAAAACAAAGCACGAAATACGAGTCAAGTTATTACGCTTCCAAATTCTGAATCGAACACAGAAAATGCAAAATAAAATGGCAAAAGATTGCATGATGTATAAAGTTTGTTTGAATTGCAGGTTTGATGAAAAATGTATCGGATGGTATCGAATGTTTGTAGATGGAATCAGAAATGCCACTTGCCGGTGCTCTCACCTTATTTTCTTAGTTTAGACTTCTTCTTAGATAAAACTACAGTGTAAAGAATTACTTTACGATACATATAAAGTACGTTATACAATAGACATATAGAAGAAGTTAAACTAAAAGAAGTTTGATTCCTGTCGCCTTTTACATAGATTAATTATTTAACGTATATCTTAACTCAAAAAGTTCTAGACAATTTTGTATCAATCTTCAGTCTTAATTTACGGTTTACGTAATTTAAATTGTTTTTCAGTTAATTATTTATTAATTAATTCTTTAAAACTTTGAATAAACAGTATATGCACATTAAAAGGAACTTAAACATCATTTTAAAAACAATGAAATAAATAAATAAAGAACGAAGATCATTACTTCCAGGCTACATTGGAAAGCACGTAGCGAAAAAGTCTGGGTAAACACGCGTCATTGGTGTTCCAGCGATGTCGGTGGAACAAGAAATATCGTACATTCACTGCTCCATAATTCAATATCCTGCGCAATTTATTCCAAAGGTCGATTCGTCAAGAGTGTTTCCTTCGAGCTTTCAAGCCCCTTATTACACACTACGTGAGAAGTTAAAACAAAGTGATATATTTCACCCACATACTACGCCGGAATATAATGAGTGCTGTTCCTTCGCGCGGTATCATTGTGTGTATCCATTACTTTTAGTGAACTTTAAAATGGGAACAATATATTCCGCAATATAACGCCGAGAATTCAAGAATAATGTTGATTTAGCCTCGCTAAAAATACATGTATAGATGCGAGTACGAGTATATTTATATTATTATATAGAATTTTTGATATGATTTATTACGTACTTAATTACTTTAATCTTTCATTAGATATTCAAAGCTGGGGAAGAATTTAACTCGTGTCACTATGTCGTAAATAATGTCTTAACTTTTCTCTTCTTGTTTCTTTAAGGGACAAACAAATTTATCATACATTGCCGAAAGATAAATTCAGATATCATACATAAAATATACCAAATGCTAGTCGTGTATCAGCAGCGCGGAAGTCCCTAAGGGTTCTCAATTTAGTGAACTTTCAATAACGGTCTCATTGATTTCAATAACCGTAGTATCCATCCATATTATCTTGACTTTATCACTGCCCTCTCCATATTTCTCACAATTTATTGAGGTTCGTTTGTGGTCTAACCTTCTTCGAGGAACCAAATATTTTTTCGATAGCTTCACATATTTTCGCTTGATAGTTCCTACAAATCAAATATCATTCATAGATCTTATAGTTAGTCGATGCTAAGTACCTTGGTAATTTCAACGCTTTAATTTAAATACTTATTTTGTTAGGAATCTTACAATTTAATTTATTTGTATAAATGGCCATATAAATAAGCAACTCGGTATTTGACCTTAAATTCCACTAAAGCTCTGAACAAATTAATAATTACGAATAGGTTAAACATTCCCCTAAAGGTCGGAAAACTGTTAAAAAAGGAATAAATTCTAAATGAGTAAAAAATAAATTAAAAATGTTTGATCAATCGCAATTTTAGCCACACGAACTAGACCAGCCCACAAAGGAGTGAAACTTATTAAGTCTTTGTGGTGCACTAAAGAAGTAATTATTTGTGGAGCAAACTAAGCTCTTAAGACTAGAACATTACGGGAACGTCTTGTACGTGCTAAGTATATGACTATTTTATATATAGAACCAACTAAAAGGGTCTCAATATTGAATCGTAACCTACATGTCCTAATTAACTATCGGATTTTTCTGTGCAATCAGTTGTTTAGGGTTAAGTTTACATTTTTATTATTATTAAAATACGTTCAAATTAAGCCGAAAGGTACAAATTCCAACTCAAAAATTTTAATATCGTACAGGAGTTACTACTTATTCACATAATAACGAAAACGATAGTTTATTGTATCTTACACATAATAAAAAAGCACTCCTACCAATTTCTATATATTTTTACACTCATATAAAGTCAGACAATCTACTTAAGAAGCCTAATATGATACGAGAGCCCTAATTCCTTTCGACATAAAATATCGCATATACTTGGACCTTCATAATGAAATTACCTTAACGTGCCGTAGTAAAACCAGTACTTTGGGGCTAAGATACAACACAATTACGAAGCCTCGGTTTACAATCTAACTGAATATATCCTTCACATGTCTCTTGGGACCGGAGTGCATCGGAATGCCTTAGGCTAATTGAAATCGAAATGCAAGACAGGACTATTGACTTGTTAATATTGTAAGATTGTTAGGACATATTATGGTGTATTATACGACAATGCTTAACCACACTATAGCTTTAATATTAATGTTAAGAAACTGTGATAAAGGAAAAAATTATATTACACAAAGAAAGATAAAAAAAATCAATTCTTATGTTCAAGGTTTCGTAGAACTCCAACTGTAAGCAAACCAACAAATAAGTTAAAATACATTACAACAAAAAATTGTCGATTAAATTTAAACAAAGCTATCAGAACGCATTGCTTGTTCAGAACCAGAAAAATCCTCTTTGCTGGTTGGTTGACAAATCGTAGCCCTAATCTAGAATATCCAGACGCAGCTTAAACCCGGGAATTCCCAGTAGGATATCAATTTGTAGTCGGAAATGCAGAGCATTCCCGCGATGGTTGGAGGTGAAACGCAGGAGTGCTCAGGCCATATATCAAGCCTCGCTATCGTGTTTCCGACCACTCTTAGCTATTGTTTTGCGTCTTGTAAATGAGCGAATGAGAGATCAAATTACAAACCCGTGTGCGAGACAAAGATAGCATTACTAATGGGCGAGCGAGCTACACGAGAAAAAAGCAGATATCGTTCCTGTGTCATTTTCTGCGTTACAACACATCGTTTAAACTTAAAAGGAATGTATGCAATGCAATTGCTTTATTAGTCTCTTTTTAATACCATACGTAATTATTATATTCCATATCACATTGGAACTTTAAGAAGTTATATGCTAAGCTAGATCAGAAAAAGGTAAAACATTTCTTTGTGTTTTTATATGTATTTTGTTTGCATTAAAAAAACCTTTGTGACGTGATATTTCTCGTCAATGCAATTAATCACTAGAGCAGTTGTTTCAATCAGGGTTACCGTATAAGGGATTTCTTTTGAGCTTTTTTCTATAGCCAGCATTACTTCTGATTTAGCGGTACTCAAGATTTTTATTAGAATATCAAAGAGTTTGAATCGGATATTAAATCGAACAAGACCCTAAATTACAAGCTTTCGAAATTCTTAATATTTCCGCGTTCAAGGATAAGGATCTTCTGTTCTTAAATTTAATTATAAAAAGGTCGCGTTCTAAGAAGTTTTTATTCATTGTTTGAGAAATACTGTTAATTCTTACTTACGTATTTAGATGGCGAAAAACAAAAACAAAATCCTACGAAAGTTTAAACGTAAAATGTCTTGTAATTATCGAGTTTTTCAAACAGTAAAAACGTGCTATTTTAAAGAAAAGTAAAATTCTTTAAAAGGCTCCATATTAAAGAAAATGTCTTCAATTGCTTCTACTATAAACAATTCCAAATAGCTAGATCATGAACTAGCGCATTTACATAAAAAAAGATAAACACGATTTAAAAAGAGAACAGGCTAAGTATTAGCCATTAATCATTCTAACTAAACGCTTTTCATCCATAATTAATGATTCCCAGCCCATAAAAGTTGCTAATGGAACTATTGTAGTTGACTCCGACGGATATCTATCACGCACTAATTAAACGAAAACTTCTATGGGGTTCCTTAATTTGTTGATCAAAAGGAAAAAGCTTTAATTAACTTACCTTTGAAGATCTCAACTTTCCTTTTCTCATCAAATGTTTTAGCGACACTCTTTATTTAGCCAAAGGTAATAATTGACTTCTGTCTTAATTTAAATTCGGCTACGATTAATTATTAATCGAGTTCAAGGCGATTTAAAAAGTTATTGTTAATTTATTGGGGTATATCTTTTCCTAGAATACTCAATTTTTTCAATAAGAAATTTAATAATAATATTTTATTGCGTCTTCGGTATTTACGCATACGAAATAGGTTATAAGTCTCGTAGCATTAAATATAGAAAATACCTTTAATATCATACGTTTAGCATATTCTATGAAAAATTACGGATTATAAAATAAAAATGTCATTATAATATATTCATTTGCAAAGCTTCCAAAGAAGGTTTTCCTGTGGAAGACTTTATTCTATTTAGAATTATAATTATTATTTCAGATATACACCAGAACCCATAAAATGCAAATCATATCGTGCTCTATTCCAGTTTTGACTACTCATCGCGCTAACTTGTATTCAGAGCGCTACAAATGTTTCAAAGAATTGTAAATGTATTCTTAACCTCATTAAGCATTCATAGTCGGAAATATTTAATGTGCACAAACACGGCACTAATAACAGTAACTTCGCGATTTATTAATAAGACGGCTATTGTCTTTTTTTAATCTTTTCAGAGTTTAAAATTTTTTCGTGAGACATATAAATTAGTTAACATAGATTAATAAATAAGCAAACTATGATCTATATAGTCACAAAATAAAATATCTTTAGATAAAAAAACCTTAAACTAAAGGTTTAAATTTTTTGTAATTTTTTTCAATAAAATATTCATATTAATAAAGAATCAATCTTAAAAATGTATATGAAATATTTCACAGCCGTAATTCCCTTACAACTATAAAAGTATAAAATTCAATCTTACGGTCGATTGGACCATAAAGGATTTAATTCAACGCAAAAACTTCGTTTACAGTTTTTGGTTGAACCAATATTATTGTTTCAGCTCTTAAACTTGTTTTTTTGAATATACTAATATTATAAAGAAGTAAAATTTGTGTGTTTGTTAAATTGTAAGGGGTAATAGGTCTACAGCATTTCTTTTCATACTCATGGCAATGTCATCAATGTGTTAATAAATTACCAATTCAAAACTATGTAATCTTTGTCTGAAATAAATGATTTAGTTTAGTTAGTTTTTTATTTATTGTATTTAATTTGTGTACAAAAGTATGGCGTATTTTTTACATTTATTAATAGTCACCAGTTAGCAGAATATTATATCATATCCAATGTTATTATTGCTCTATCCGCCGACCCGTATCGTGTCGGAAACCCTCTATTGAAAACATTCGTAGAATGATAAATGGATTTCAAAACTGCATGGAATAGAAATGTGTATTGGCGCGTGGCTTTATAATAACGATTCATAAAAAATGTAAACACACGAATTGTTTTATTCGATGTTGCCTGCTGCGAAATACCTAAACTGCTTCTTTAACTTATTATATTAATAAGGATAATGTTTCATACATTTTTATATACTACTATTTGAATAGTTTTCAAAGCAATTTAATGACATGGAGTTATTTTGAAAAGTTATTTTTAGTGAAACCGGAAATCCTCATACAATACTAACTGAGGAAACTTCTGGAGGTTGTTTAGTTGTGGGAAATTTTGGGCTTCTTTTAACCGAAATCCCACTGTATCTGTTCTTTCGACAACGAAAAAGAGTTACAGGTACTCTTGCTGACTCTTCCTCGTACCCTAATAACCCTCATAAGAACGTGAATCATTCCAATCATTACGGTAATAGGAATCAAAGCGCACAAGGCTTTGACACATCCTATCGTATAAACAAACCATTCCGATCGGAGATTAATAGTTTTGCACACGGACAAGTTAGGAAACCCCGTCTCAAATGCAGATCGTTTCAGCGGAATTTCAGCCGAAATCCATCGCTTTGTACATGACTCCGAAGTTGGACTGCACCGACGCGGACGCTTTGATATTTATTTCAATTAAATATGTGCTGCATAAGTTCTTATTAGTTGGATTTATTATTAGACCTCAGATGAATTTACGAAGTTGTGCGTTTTAGTAAGTTTTACAATGTTCGACAAGTCGGAATATTAATCTAAGTAGTATAACTTGTAGCTCTAGTACCAACTTGTATATAGGTTAGTACTTTAAGTATAAAAACACGAGTCAAAACTTTTACTTCAGGTTTTCGGTTATGTTATTACTTCGACAATAGATTACACATTGTATTTTAGAATTAGGTACTAATACATTTCTAAAATATAATTCAAAATAACGGATTCAAAATTGTTGAGAAAATGAAGTATTTGACATTTTATTTAGATTTATATAAGTAAACCGAAACCGAGTACGAAAAATAGTAAATAATTTGATGGCTTCTTTTATTTTGATTACTGAAATATCGATTGTCATGAAACGAACACAAACATATAATTTTAATATCATTATTAGCTGTCATATAATGGACTTATAATGTGCTTTTCCTAGAAAATGAGATTCTATTGAAAATTACACGATAACAGTCATTGTGAAGCTATCGTGGAAGCCTTTATTTTATTTGAACGTCAGCGGCGAATGAACTCATTCAAAAATACAGTTTTCTTTACGTATGAAAATAATTAACTGTCAGGATTATTTTATGCGTCGTAATTGTGGAATACCTTCTTATAGATAACTTATATTTGAAATGTCTCCCAATTTCCACCAGCCATGAAATCTATACAACAAAACATATGAAGGAAGATTTTAACGTCATAATGCTAACAAAAGCATGCCTTTGGTAAGACATTATTCTACAAGCCCGCATTTCTGGCGCTTGATTCCCTCTTCCTGTAATCACATACAATTTCTCAATTCACACAGGTGGGCAATTAAACTTGCGTAGATTGCGTAAAATTACTTCCTACATTCTAACACATGGTATTAATCATATCAGCCCACTTAGTAATACGACGAATGTTCTTTACGAAAGTTCTTCATAGTGAGGCAGGAATAAGACCGGTATTGTTCTTTCAGCCATGTAAGTTGTAACCCACTTGTATAACCCAACAAAAGTACAATGGTACCTTCAAACGTTTATAGCCCATATATCATTTATAACGTTCCCTGTTCGAAATCTAATACAGTGTCGCTATTCGGCTTGCAGTGTTTGCAATCCGCACGACGATAGCTTGCATTCGATGCATATTAATGCGTTCGCGCCAAAATTGCTCCAATTTTCACACTACGTTCACAAATGAAAAATTGTAACGTATTCGAACGGAGTCGATACAAAATATTGAGTTTCATTAGCTATACGAATAGCGTGTTTCATTGATGAATTTTTTACGACCCTTCAATGGTCTTTTGACATGAAATAGACGTTATATTTAGAAGAAACATACTTCACTTCGAATAAATTTCATTAGCCAAATATAATTTTAATTTTAAGAATTTAATTTTAAAATTTCAATTTACTAATGGAAATAAAACAAAGAAACAAAATCATTCTCGATTAAAACTTTTATATTCACAACTTGGACTAATTTTAAACCAAATTAACAACATTTACATTCTCGCTATCACGAAAACTGAAAAGAGCAAATATCTGTTTCTTTCGAATTGAGTAGGGTCAAGATGATCTTAAAAACGTCCTAGGCTGTCATCTTACGTGAAGGATTGCTTGAGATCCCTTTGAATGCCGTGGCTTTTACAAAAAGCAATAAACATTCTTCAGGAATTTATGAGATATTTGTCTAATAAAATGAATCGCTTCTAATTGAGGATCATTTTTCTTTATAATATTTTTATTTGTAGGCTGTTGATAAATTGTTGATAGTTTTGGGGGATCCTTATTTAACTTGTAAAACCGGATTGTAAGTCTGTCAGTCAGTCACCAGTTTATTTTCTTGAACTATATACGATTGTTGAATTTTTATACGTAGTAGTAAAATTTTGTCGTAAGTTAACACGTCGTTGTGTCGTAAGTTGTAATTTTTACCGATAATGCATTTCTATTGCAACTTAAATAGGAAATAGTATGAATATTAGTAGTATAAATAATTCAGGACGCCTCATTGATATAAAAAAAAACAATCCACCAAAAGTTTTCTTTTTCATATTGATTTCAGCAAAAGGCAAACGCGATGGAAAGTGATCACCACCGCCCATGGACATTTGCAATATTGCATATGCAATTGCACTAAGCCTATGTCCTTTCCCAAGCTATGTCTATATCTGTTCCATATTTCGTCAAAACCAGTATAATCGTCGAGGAGTGTAAGCCTAACACATTAAGATCAATTACAAAGGTTATAAATAATATTGTATAGTAGCTGACCCGGCAGGGTTTGTACTGCTTCAATAAACGCTTGTATGGGAAATATAAAAAGCTATTTCCATAGATTTTCCGAGGAGTATTAGAATTTTTCCAGCTTTTAAACCTTCCCTAGACGTCCATAAACATTTTAAGACTAAGATAAGATAAATCCGTTCAGCTGTTCTCGAGTTTTAGCGAGACTAACAAACAGTAATTATTTATTATACATATATATAGACTGATCATAATACATACACACATTTGTTATGTGTAAAACCTACCTATACCTACAACGTGTACCTAACAGAAATGCGTGATAATATTTAAGGATCGCAAAGAATACCTAATTTTAAATGAATGTATTAAAAATTCATTTCATTTGAACTATTTCTTATAACTTTTTATATTTATATCAATATATTGACTTTTTTATTTCTATTGACTAGAATATGGATATTTAAATTTAACGACGCTACGACATCACTTTAGAGCTATCAGCTGTTACATGTCAATGACCGCATGACCCTACGACAATGCATTTCATTGAAAAAGTTACTGCTGTCTCTGTCATTAGAATTCGAAAAGTGATGAAACACTTTTGTTTTGATTTTCATATTATCGATTTTATTGATGAATTAATGAAATAAAAAATCTCAAGAATGTTTATTTTAATGCGGGGACTTGTATATAGACTATCTATGAGCATCTGAACATCACGCAAAAATATTACCACACATTTCTGTTACACGTTGTATATGTAAAATTTGATTGTGTCAGTGTGTGCGTGAATTTTGGTGGAAAAGGAAATGTCTAGGCATATAGCTCTCCACACTTACCGCACTATTCCAATAACGTCACGTCACATCTCTGAGGAGATCAACTACTGGACCTGATTTCCTGTGGTTCTTGTGGTTGGTACAGTCGACTAAAAATTTACTAAAAAAACGACTAAAATGTAAAACATTCCAAATTAAAAATCATATTTTAATATATTTTGTAATACTGTAAAAATGTATTAATATATTTATTTTATTTGACGCTAAATTTTTCTATCAGTGTGAAAACCTTAAAAGTTATTTAAACATATATTTTACCAAAAACGTCATAACTCTACTATTATTTCAAGTACGTATATCGACAGCTCATTCATTTTAATGGGCATAGTAGTTTAGACGCTACTGTGACATATATAAACATGCATACTTATATACGTTCAGAGTATAGTAGGTACTGCTTCAGCTATGCTGTGATGGTTTTTAGGCAAATCAAAGTATAGACTTGGATTAAAGTAAATTTTATTAAAACACACAACTGACATCGATTGACACGGGAGAGCAAGAAGTACAATCTATGATGTTCTGTCACACTGACAGTTTATATTGACATTATGTTCAGTTTATATTACCAACATGCTGTAGTCAGGTAAAATATCAAACACCAGTTTTAAAAATATTAAAGGGTCCACTACACTACGTGGATTCTTTCAATAAACTAAACTAAGGTGACACAAATGCTTAGCCACGGCTCTAAATCTTTGATATTCCAGCTATAAAATCTATAAAGTTAGTCGTTTATCAAATACTTACACTATTTTAAAGGCGATATTTTAGAAGAATATAGAAATATCGTATAGAAAAATAAAGAAAGAACTAATATCAAAATTCTTTTGTATAATAATTTATTATTTTCCTAATTATATTAAATTGGATCAGCTATTCACGAGCTTTGTGTTAAGCAAAACGTTAAGCGTTTTTGCATTACCGATTATATAGTTTTTCAAACCCCAACTTTTTCTAATGTTAGCGTCATGAGAGGCAATTCGTTCAAACATTTTATACAAACGTTTGACAAGTTCGTCTGATGGTAAGCGAACATTCGATTTTTTTTTCTACTTTACGATAACTTATGAACTATAACGTTAAATATAATGATCTATTCTATTTAGATTAGTCTCCGTCTTAAGTAATAATTACTGTAATAATGTCCAGAATGACGAAAGTAAAACATAGAGTTAAAAACAAAATATAATTTCTATATAAATACGTGCTTAAAATTTCTATAAGCAGACCTATCTGTCAGTTAGGTATTTAATCTCGTCAGTGAATACGTACTGCTTTACAGAAATGTTTATAAAACAGGGAAACCTCTAAAAGCTAGCTTCACAGTTCACACAAATTTAAATACCAAATGAAAACGCATTTCTGGCCAACATAACAAATTACAAAATTAATATTTGCTTCCAAGTATTTGTACAAAGCAAATATTCCCCAGATCGTTTTAAAATGCCAGATATTACGAATGAGTGCAAAATTACAGTTTTAATTACATTAAAATAACTGCGCATAAGCTCTCTCGGTTCAGTAACTTCAAGTGCAAGAGATGATTAAAAACTATACATGCACTGTATATATTAGCGATGCAATTTGATACCTTGATAAAAAGCGTTTAATTTGTGTGTTTATTTAAAATTCTCATCCCATTGAAAAAAACTATGGGTAGGTTAAATAACCTAGATGTTATTTCGTTAAATAAAAAAAATCTCAGTGATAAAAAACAGTAATCTTCATAAATTTCATCATAAAAATTAAGCTATTCTAACAATGTAGATACAAAATTTTAAAAGTTGTAATTACAAAATTTATTATGCTCCCTGAAATATTCTAATGCAATATCAGATAGTAGTTCAGAAAACTCTTACATTAAGTCGCCAATCTATAATTGTAAATAATAATATTTATTAATTAGAACCAACATGTTTATTACCTTTATTATACCCTCTTTTTTACCTGACCTTAGCAAACCTAGAAAAAGAGATATTCCACCATAACACCTAAACCACTGACCTGATTTTAATGAATAAAGTGCAAATATGTAGACCACAACCGGAAAACGGAGGCAATATCTATTTTAATAAAAAATGTAAAGTATACAATATAATTTATAACCCCACTTAAAAATAACAAATTTATCAGAATAATGTGTTTAAAAGAACGATTTTCAAAAATTGTACGCTACACATGGTCTAATAGCTCAAAACAAAAAAAAAAAAACAAATTCTTCTTTAAAGCCAATGTGCAGGATCATTGCATCGACTCTTGAACCAAATGCATTTCGCCGGTATATCGCCGCATACCATCTTAATGTGCTTAATGAGCGCTTATTGCGCCAAATTATGCAGATGAATTATTTAAATACCTCCTATATCTCGCCGGAAAGTGCCTTTTTAATTGCTTTCACTACAATTTTCATGAAAAAGTGAAAAGTCAAGAAATGTGCACGCTAACATGAAAACTTTTCCGTGATTCTGATGTAAGCGCTTTCTTGGTATCATTTGATTTATTATAAACATGTATTAAAATACTCAAAAGTGATAGAAATATTTTATGTCCTATTCATACTTGAATACTGTAAACACGTTTACATAATGTAATATAAAAAATCAAATAACAGTATTTTTATTTTTAGTCGCTTATGAGTTTACTATCTTCTATATAAGACCCGTAGTCTCATCAACTTGAAACTTGATTTTTTTTTTTTTTGGATTCGTATATAACTTACAAAGCACTTACGAAGCTGTCAAATTTATTTGTTTTTCAATAACAGAACATAGAGCGACATTTACATCAATGTCAAATTAAAGAAAAACATTTAATAATTTTCTGATACTGTACAATTGCACGCATCGAGCGAAATCACTATATAGTACTTTTGAGAATTCTCGATATATGAATGAAGAAAGTAGTTCAAAATATTCAACGTTAAGCATTATTTCGCATAATGCGATCTACAGATTTTCATTACCTACCTATTCAATGAACATTTCATTTTGCTCTACAGTTGCGCCTGGGGTGACTACATAAAAGTGTATTGGGAGGTGCAAGGCCCTGGTCCTCCTGGAGCCATCAACGAGCGATCGGCGTGGGCGAAGCAGCTCTGCGGGAGTCGAGCTGACATCCCTCCAGCGTTGTACTCACCAGGACAATCCGTAGTGCTGGAGTTCCACACAGGAGCCAAACAGAATAATGCAACAGGATTCCTGGGAACTTACAGTTTTATTGACAAGCGTGAGTATTCTGTTTAGAAGAAGATTTTTAAATTCAAATTTAAATTCTATAATTTTTACGACGTAAGATGACGATCGAACGGTTCTTCTTTTGATTAAACAAAACGATCTAAAACAATATTTTAATGAAGTATTGAAAAGTAGTGGTTCATGAACCATGACGGTATTTTTCCTCCTACAACATTATAGAATGACTTTTTATTTACACACACAACACATTAAACATGCAAGTTATGTCAGCTCCGCTTGAATATTATGCGTTAAAATATTAACGAATCATTAAATTGATATTTATTGCTTAAAAAGCAATTCAGCGTAATTACACCACAAATAGATTTACCGCATAAAATTGGATTGCTTTTAATTAATACTGAATAGTATTATACTCATTCCAATTGCTATATGTTCGGATCATCTAAATTAAGCCACATTATATACTTGATTAGTATATTTATTTTATATGCAGTGTTGACTTTTAAAAAGAAATTAAAAGGAATTTTTGACATACCCAAGTACGCAATTACGTACGGTGGTACTACACCGATGCGATCCCATTTCATATTAGGCACAGGTCTTTATTATACACTTTATTTATAAATACTAAAATATGTTCCTTTACTATGTACTACACGCCTTTCACGTCTCCAAGTAAATCAGTTCAATTATGATTTTTATACGCTAGCCTGTTTCAGAATTAAAACTCCATTATTCCTCGGACTCTTAACCTTTAAAAACAATATTTAGTTGTTCTGAATTTAAAAAAAAACGTTAGAATTAATTCCTTTTTCAAAATAAATTCATCATCATCATCATCATCATCTCAGCCTATCCCTGTCCACTGCTGGACGTAGGCCTCATTCAAAATTATTTAGTTGTTCTGAATTTAAAAAAAAATGTTAGAATCAATTCCTTTTTCAAAATAAATTCAATAGCCCTTAAAAGCACAGACAAGCGGAAGAATACCCATAGTCGTTAAAGATTGCGCCAAGTACACAGAAGTTAACTGTAAAACTTAATGGTATTATGGAATTGGCATTGCTCACAATCATAGATAGTTATAACCATCAGGACAAGCGCTGTGGCCAAATGGGTCTATGCCAGATGGTTGACTTGGCAACCGATCTTAAGATTTAGAACGTTTTTATAAACTTCAGGCAAAACAGGTGTTTACTTAAGTCTTTACACAGCATATATATTACATTATTTAATACCAGTACCATATGAATGTTGAAAAATTAATGATGATCTTATGAAGCTCTCACATAAATGACACTTTTCCTGTATTAACAATACTTTGCTTTAGCTCTCTTGGTTAGTATACGCCTTTTTTGTTGAAGAACCAGGTGTCCATTAAACCTTTGTTAAACCTTTAACGAGAATAAGTTAATTTAGAGACGGACTTACAGAGGAATAAATATTTGTGTTTCTACAGAAAAATATTGTACATCCCAACTGCCCATCTGAACTAATATTATAAAGCAGTAAAGTTAGTGTGTTTGTTAAATTGTAAGGGGTAATCTCGGGATCTACTGAACCGATTTTAAAAATTCTTTCACCAGTAGAAAGCCACATTATTGCTGAGTGTCATCGGGTATATAAAAAAATGTGGATTGTGTTAAACAATACCACGCATAAGCTAAATAACTGTTATAAAATATATTTAAATGCCGTCACTAAGCAACTAATAGCGTTAAGCATGTCTATAAATCCATCAAAGAGATCCCATGACGTCACGTTTGATGTCCGACCCGCATCGCGTTAGCCGTATCTGATAGCCAGCTTAACATTTAGTCTGTCTTTTATACATATTTATCGTCATTTTATTCTTATACCTGGAATTGATCATTGGCCCCTACTTATACGAGTATACATTACCGGAATTTGAACACATAACCCTAGTATATTATGTACTATATAATATCTCACTAGTATATGCATAAGCATATGAAACTGTTACAATAGCTAGAACTAAATATTGCATTACATCATTTGGAAAGAGACAATCGGCTAACTTTGGTTTCATAAAGCGTTTTCTCTTTCGCACGATACACTAACTGACCAGTTTCTAACATAAAACTGACAATTACCCCATATATAGTGTAAGAAAGTGCTAACTCGTTATTGAGCGGAAATAACAATATTGTCTTTTAATAAAGGTGTCGTGCAATATCTTGTCGATTACAGTATTCAAGTAATATTTTAAAATTTCCTATAATACAATTATATTTAAAACATTTAAATATCGTAACTAAGCAACTAATAGCGTGAAGCATGTCTATAAATCTATCAGAGGGATCCCATGACGTCGCGTTTGATGTCCGACCCGCATCGCGTTAGCCGTATCTGATAGCGGGCTTATCATTTGGCCCATCTTTAATACGCATATATCGCATCACAGTCTATCAATATAAAAACTGAATCAATTTAAAACTATTATTTTCTTCTTCCTTTCTGACTTACCTTTACCTATACGTACCTTCTACCCTTTTACTTTCTTACAGCTACATCTACTCCTACACTAAACATAAGCAAGAGATCACAGCCAGTAGCTACAACTGTTGGAGCAGGAGACACTGATGTTACTCCTGTTCCTGTACTAAGTAGTCGTATAAATAAATTATACCAGCAAAGAAAACGTTCGATGCTTGCATGTTTCCATCCATTGTTTTAATACTTTGGAAGCTAATAAATTTTGAGCTAAAACTACCTAAAGGGATCAAAGCCTCACTCACAATGCACGTCCAAATTGATACCCATTATTAGAAAAGTTAGTTACTAAGCTTATAACTTTAAGTTCATATCTCAGTTTCACTACACAGTTTATTTTAGGTATTGTTTTTATAACATACATGGAAAACTAATCCAGATTTTGTGATTTTGCTTGGGTATCCGGGATATTAACGAATATATTTTCGAGAATAAAAGCCTTCAGTAAAGCTAATTACCGAGAAGTAAAATCTAATATAATTACAGAGAAGCTACGTGGCTAATTAAAGTTTATATTTAAAAATTAACGCTTATATAATATTATCTGCTTCCAATTAACCATTTAATAGCCATCCATCAGTGTCAATAAACCACATCAAGTTGCGAAAATACCACAAATTAAACGTTCTCATTAATCTATTCTCAATGAAATTTAATATATTCCAGCATTTCTGCAATATACTCGGAAAAGACCCTAAATTTACGACTTTGATGGATGAGTGGAAAATTTTTCGACAATCTGCATTATTGGAAAAGTTTATTTTTGTTACCTTTATAAAAAGAAAGTTTTGCTTAAAAAGTTATTTTTTGACTTCTGGCAAATTACTTTGTCGTATTTTACATAGTTATCTCATAACATTTGGAATTCTCTGAACAGTTATTTGCATGACAAATAATTATTGTATTGGTATTCCTCTAATATGAAGAAGTAAAGACTAGGTCTCTTATGTGGGTTTAAAATCTTTGACAATTGAAGGGCCACATTATTTGTGAGAGAGAATAAGAAAGAAAGGTTTAATAATTATAATTAACATGAAAAACATTCAATACGTACAGTCACAAATGAACACATTAAAAATCTTTACATTATTTTTTTCTGTACATAGTCTAATGATAATAAGACTAATAATATAATTACATCAATAGTTAATTTTTTAATACCAACCAATCTAATATTGTCATATTACTTTGAGATGTTTAGTGTTAATACTTTTGTAGTCATGTTTTAAACAATTATTACCGCAAGAATAAGTACATTATAAATATAAATAATAAAACCCACAAACCCGTTTTAATAAATTCTAACTAAAAAAGAATCTTACTCGGAGAAGAAGAATAACAATTTAAACAATGTAAAATCCAAATCTTAAACTTAAAAGGTTGGATTTCTATAAAATCTGTCCGAAGGGAAATCTTGTTAACTGAGCATTTTATAAGCACATTGTCTAGCTTCCCAGCAGACTTACGGAGAATTTGTTTAAAAATATTGTGAAACAAGTGTTTTCCTACATTTTTTAAATGTCATGCATCGCAAAACTCAGGCTTGACTCATATTTATTTACTCAGTTTGTTAACTGTTTTAACGTTGCATTTAGATTGTGAAAGTATTTATTTACTTCTATGTAGTTCTACATATTATAAGGATATTGTAATGGTCATTCTGTTACTCGGGCGAATGAATCCTAAAAAGCTTAGGTCACTCATAACGTCGTGTTCCTGTACCAGCTAGCTCTGTTCCATGGTTTTCCTTCTTTTAATGAGTCAAAGTAATTATTAAAGCTATTAATCATCTATGCGTCATATACCAGTTCACCTTTGAAGCGTAGTTTAACAATAGAACAACGTAATACCTAGTATTTTCATTCTCATTTTGGTAATAATAAAACAGTGAATTCTCCACTTTTTATAAGATGTCTGAATGCAATATTTTATAGTTATAACTTCGATAATGTTGAATTCCAATACGAGTACATTCCATTTATATATTTCATATCGCAATAAAACTCTTTGTATCGCTCTAAAAGGTAGCCTAAGTCTTTTCTGACATTTTATATAATATAATAAAAATTGACACTAATACCTAGATGAGTTCTATAGAAGAGAACATATAATAGAGTAGCGGCCCGCTCCGGCTTTTTTCTTCTTCAATAAAATATGTAATATACTATTTTTTTAAGTACGTAAGATCAAAATGCACAGGGTGTGCAAATTTAATTTAAAATCGGTTCAGTATTTTAGGAGTCAATCTCAGACAAAGAACGCGATACGTAATTTATATACCTATATTAAGAAGATAAGATTTAATAAGTTTAAATACTAATCACAAGCTTAAACAAAACGTGGTCAAACAAAACAAATAACTAGAGCTAGTTACAAATTACCTCCCAGTTGTTCCAAATCCGAGGTTCAACGGATTTCATTTAGACCAAAACTGAGATTCAGTTAATTTTGCGAACAGTTTAGCTGTAATTGCTGACTAATACTTACTCAAATATAGTTTGTATTATCTAAATAAATAATATTTGTAATATCTTTATTATTAATATATTATAAACATTCACATTTGTGAGGTACAGCATGCAGATTGATTAAAACCTTAGATAATATTTATGCCTTTCTTCAGAAACCTAGTGAAACCATACGTATATATTATAATATTTTTTATTCAAATATTAACTGTGCCCCCGAGTACTTAAAAGTGCGGAATTTCAACCAGATCCATTTAGCAATTTTTGCGTTAATGACGTACAAACATTCATACATCCTCACAAGTTTTCATAATTATAATATTTGTATGAAACTAGAAATATACCAGTACAAAAGAAACGACGTGACTAATAAAAAACACATTTTTAAGGAGTTTCATTTTTAAGTGAAAATTTAAAATTCTCAGAGAGCCGGAAGAATTGAATAACAAAGCTCCTTTGGTTTTTTAATTCTCAAAGATTCTACTGTTAACTTTACAAGAATAGTAAATTTTTATTTTTATTCAGTTGAAAAGAACATACTGTTTTGTATTAGGTTTACGATACGTTTATTTCTTATTTTACAATCGCGATTATTTTTATTGGGTCTAAATACTCGTATGTGAGTTAAAGTGTCTATAGGCTTTACAACAATTTCTTGAGTTTATAATAAGTTAGGGTTTATATCTTATGTATGTATAGGCAGACATTTGACCGTTATTTTATCTGAAATGGACAAATCTATAAAGTGACATGTAAGACACATCTTCACATTTTTAGTTGCTTTCTTATTCCTCCCTTTAATAAGCCAAATTATATTGTTGATTAAAGACGGATGCCTGAAGAGAATTTCACTCCTATAGGAAAAACAAACTAACAATCTCATTCAAAGAAGGAAATATCATTAACAAGATTATAAGTACCTTCAATTTCTTAACGTTTAATATAGCAACTCGCTCACGCTTGAAAACCAAAACCCCTATCGTTTTGTATTCCACGATTCTCTAACTTCACAATTCTTAATGAGTTCCCAGTCTCAAAGCGCTACAGCCTATAGATTAGCAGGAAATTACGTATGAACTAAGTTGTTCAAGTATGAAGGGGTTATGCGCTGAAACGCCGGGCTTAATACCAAGAACTATTCATAGCTTTTAATAAATATGGGCAGATTAAACGATGTAATACGACATCGCTTCTTACCAGCAAATATTTAATACCAACATGAATACTACATGTGAGTATTAAACTTTGTTATTTAACTAACTAGCCAGTTTTCGCTGCCGGTTTATTTACGGTACTTAATCACAAACTTTTGCTTCGAAACAACAACTGTTTAAAGTTTAAACATAGCTGGATATATGATATTGCATACTTATATAGATGTATCGAACTGTTGATTCTAAAAAGTAAGCTTTAAAGGTAGAAAGTTAGGATCTAGAAGATGTTGGCCTTAAAAATGAATTGTGTAAGACAATTTAATTGAATTATCTACTTTCAATGAATTTTGGTTCTAGTTATCTTAGAGGAAAACAATAAAACACAAACATATCATACATGTCAGAGTAGAATTGAAAACACGCATTATTATGAATTTTCAACATTTCCATCCTTTTCAAATCTCCATACAACTTTCCATCATTGTCACTGTTGAAGGCGAACCATCCTACGGACAGAGATGTATAACGTGAGGCCAGGTGTGGAGAATCTTCAACAAACATTTGTCTAGGTTAACTGAAAGATGCCACCGCAGCATTGGAAATAAATCCCTATTATTATTGCAGTAGAAACGATTTTACTTCAACATCAATCGAATTGAAGTTTGCAATGTCCTATAATTTGCTTAGATATTTTTGTAAAGAAAACATCGTTGATTGGAGACGTGTTTAGTTTGTTATGAAATGGTAATCTCGACTTTTTGGCAGCTGTTTAAACAAATACAATATTCATTCGAGGTCTCTTCAATATATTATAATCACTTACACTTTAGAAAGTTCACGATATAGTCGTATTGTTCGTTATCAATACGTAAATATTTGTTCTGCTAACCGAATTAGACAAATTGTATTCATATAGCAAAAATCTGTATAAGCGGTTCGATATTTATCAGTTCTCTATTAGTATAACTCATAATTCAACCTTATATGACAATGGTTGTCAATTTAAAAATCTTAGTCATCAATACTGCGTCATTAATCATAAAGAATTTTCTGTAAAATTAAAGAGGTTTGTTTTTCTTCAAAGCAAGTTATAAGCGTTGGATTTAAATTTTAAATGAATAAATTTGAAATATAAATTTCAACAAGAGGTCAAACTATTTTCAGAGCTCGTTCGAAAGGAAGAGATAAAGTGCAGCCAAGATAGTTCAGTCATAGTTTAAGTTTTAATTAAAAACAATGTGAAAACTTCTGGATTCTATATAAAACGACAGACGATGCGTAAATGTTTGTTATTAGAAGCTAAAAATCGTCTGCAAATAAACACAATAGCTTATTAAGATAATAAATTTTATACGATCCACTTTTCGTATAAAATTTATTATCTTTGCACTAAAAATTAAAATGCACGTCATGCATCGGTTGCGTCTCTTTTATCGTAAATTACATTTAGAAAGTCCAAATACCTTCAATGAAAGGTCTTATAAATATGTTTGCTTACTTCAAAAGCTCAAAGGAAAAATATCAATGAAGACCACTGTCGCCTTAAATTTATTATCCACTCCTCAAAGTGACTATCTATATGATAATCTGACATTCGCAGCTACTATTTGTATGAAAATCATTGAAAATAGTATAAGCTAGTGCAATGCATTCGAATTGCTACATTATGCAATTCGAATATTGTTTATTTTGTCCGTATATAAATATTTTTATGCATTTTTCATGTCGCATTTGGTTGATACTTTGTAAACAGGTTTCTGCTGAGGTTGGAATAAAATAAATCAACGTGCACATTTTTAACAGTATATTTTTGTACATAATTATATAGTTAGATTCTCTATAGAATTTTTATAAATACCGACGCGACGATATTTTGGTATGGAACGCTGAACGTACCAAAGGATGTAACTTAAAATTTTCTAGTCAATGAGTCTAATATGTAAATGAGTTTTTTATATTAGTAATAAATGTCAAAACTCACGTCTTCGAAATTCTTATTTGATTCTCCACTTCAATGAGTAGATTGAATTCGGGTCAGTGAATTTTTCCAATTGTCGAATACGAATTCTTAAGATTGGGGCTTATTAAAGTTTCAGTTGTAGTTATATTTCAACGTAAATATACGTTTCTTACCATTATAATATATCTAGTTATAATTACCTTTAACAGGGTAAATAGGA